>CABFWB010003018.1:0-19934 GCA_902151455.1 Timema bartmani | reverse complement strand
GGTGGGGTGTTCCTAAATGGTTTTCCACTCTCCCTCCACGCAAATGCGGGTTTACTTCCTCTAATTTCAACCTTCCTAATTCCTAATCCATTAGTGTAATTAGTACTTAAGCGTATAGCCCGAGCGGGTAGTTAGACGCGGTGCTAAATAATAATAATAATATAAAATTTTATATTTGAGTCAAATGCGAAAGAAAAGTTGATGGTTGTTTTTAGTGCTGTAAAATTATTGGTTTTTACTATAACATTTTGTTGCACAATATTCAACAATGTTTTTAAAAATCTGGAAAATTTTTGTTCCTCTATAATTTTACTTTTTGTTTAAACTCCATGTATTTTCCAACATTTGTCTGTAAAAATATTATTTTAGTAAAATCGGACAAATGAGCTATAATCAGCTAGACAGCTAAGCATTTTTTGGTAAAATAGTAAAAGTAGTAATAAAAAGTCACGCAAATCAAGTACCTACTGAGCCATCGGGACCGTAACTTTAACCTATGAAAGTATTGGGGACTTTTCTTTTAGATAGCAGCACACATGCGGAAAACAAATTTAACATAGACTTTACAGATCTTTAGTAAGTAAATTGTTCTGTGTTTCAACAGACTTTAGGAAACGGAAAATTATGATTTTCCCGTTTATAGTGTGCAACACAAAAAATACGCTTGCATCAGAATGACAAACAGTCCGGAATTCGTTACACCTTTTCTTTATTTTATAAATGTAAATTTTATAGTTTTCATTATATATCCACACAACCACTACCAATTTCCGTTTAGAACAAAATTAGTTATGTAAAGCATTTGTATCTATTAAATTAATACTAAACTCAACTAATTCAGTTTAATGTTAATATGTAAACAATAGAATAAAGATAATACCTATTTAAATTGATGTAACTAAAATGGCACAACATGTATTTTAATACATATTCCTAAACATCATCATCCTAGCAAACTCAAGTTTCAGAGTGTCATCAATATATTTTTCATTAAATTTCAGATTCCTGATATACTTGTACTAAAATACTAGACTATCTTCGTTTTATATAACATTTTTTTCTGTTAAAAATATTTTTTTTAAACAAATTAGTTCAACGCCATCAACATTTTAATTTACTCTAATATGACAGAAAAATTGTAATTAGCCTATTCCGCCTTCTTTTTATAGTATTCCCGAATTATGTGCGAGCTCAAATGTAGCTTAAATATTAAAAAAAATCATTCTAAACATAAAAAAGTTATAGGCCCCTATTTGTATGCCAAAGAATTACATTATCCTTCTTTTGAAAAGGGGTTAAAATTACAAAAAAAAAAAATAAAAAATTCCTAAACAGTGTTAATAATCATAAGTGAAACAAATAATTCATATTCAATATTTAATTATCTCAATTTAAAGGATTAGACAATCATTTAACCTCCGCACTATAATTATTCATTACAATGACACAGAAAAATCACATAAACAAACTAAACTTACTTTGCCCATCTAAACCTTTCCAAACCTTTAAATTTTTATTTAACCTAATTCAATGGCTGCATGATCTAAGATGCTACACTTACAATATACTAAACTGTCTATGACTGAGAAATCAGGGTTTTATCCCAGTCGGTGCACCGATTTTGTTCCCCTAAATGGATTTCCACTCCCCTTCATGCGGATGCTGGTGCACTTCTAAATTTAACCTTCCTCACACATTACTAGGTCTATACAATCATATAACTCGAATCTGTAGTAATACACAGTGATTAAAAAAATAGTGTTATACGTTTAAGGTTAGGTTAGTTTATAATTCATAACATAGAAACCATTTACATTTTATAGAGTAGGTACATTTTAGTTTAACTAGGACCCAACCCCCCCCCCCTCCCCCCCAAAAAAAAATCCACCGTCCATCCCATAAAACAAAATGTGCACATTTAAAATTGGTTATCGGTAAAAATGAAAATCTCTTCTATATAAAGTTGTTTTTATTTATTTGCAGGTTTCCACAAATGTTTATATTGGAATCTACCACTGACTAAGGCTGTGCCAGTTCTTTTGCCAAAAACATGGAGGCGTGTACAAAGACTGGAACAACAATGAGACCAAATCTTGGTTCTCGGGTTCTTGCCAAACAAGAAGTGATTTTGGAAAGTGAGGTAAAGATAGTTTTAATTTAATAAACATGTTCTTTAACATGGTGTAAAATTGTTTTAAAAGGGCTTTGTTTCAAACCCTATTTTAGATCTAACTTATTTTGATAGTAAAGGTTTAGGCTAGTGTCAACCAACAGCGACAAAATAAACCTGTTTTAATTTCTGGTTACGGTTTGATAACACAAGCTCTTACTATCATAATGTACAGTAATTAATTCTTTAGTTGTAAACAATGCAGGGAAATACTTTACAATAGCATGCTAGTAACAGATACAGCGTTTATATCTAACTACTGAGAGAAATGCAATGTTATATTGTTAAGAGTAACACATTGGCGAGGACACAGAAAAGTGTGCCAATTTGACCTTGTCTGGTTAACCACTAACTGTATAGTACAAGCTCACACCTAATTTAAAGAAAATGGAAAAACAAACTTATAATTGTAAACCATGAGAGAAAGGAAAATATGGGAAGAATCCATTGCACAAAGGTGAAATCCTTCTTTCTTCTATAGTATTTAGTTTAAATGTTTAAAAATGAAGTGGCCTACTGGCTAAATAATTTTGTAGTGGAAAACGATAGAAATAAAGAAAATGGAAAAACGTGGAGAAATTGCAATGCACAAAAGTGACATATTATTCCTTTCTTCTTCCTTTTATAGTAGAAGCAGTCACATACACATTAAAACACTAATTTTAATATAAATTGAGTAATATTGCGGCATTGTTGCCTTTATCAAACACAAAGAGAAGAGAGAATACACTTAACATAAACAATGAATTACCACATTTTGAATGCAAAAAGACTGTTAGAAAAACACTGTACCAACTGTTTTAACCCTGAAGCAGTCACGTCTATGTTGCAACCTAATGTGGTCGTGCGCGTTATGTATTTTAACCCAGTTTTTTTTCCCGAATGTTTTATTTAGAAAACAATATTTTATTCAATTTAAAGATTTAACGACTAATTTTTTTAAACAAATACGCATTACTAAATAGCTTAGTGTAGTTTTGAAAAAAAAAATACCCATCCTAAATGTTCTTCTTTGAAATACAAACTAATTTTAAAGAAGGGATATTCAAATAAGTAGAAAAACATTCGCATGCTCATTCATACATCTTTTTGTGTGATAAAGGCAACAATGCAGAAATATTAAAATTTGTGTTTAAATGTCTGTCTGACTATTTATATTATAGAAGGTAGAAGAAAGACAGAAAGAAGATATCACTTCTGTGCATTGGATTTATCCCACAATTTTCGTCTTTCCCCATGTGGGCTTTCTTCATTAAATTTACAATTATTAGTTTATTTTTATTTTGCCTTTATTTTTATCTATTTCGATTATTATAAAATAAATGTAAACAAAGATATAATTATAGTGAAATATTGAGGTAAACAAATTTAGATATTGATAAATTCATAGTGAAGGAAGAAAAAAAATCTTTGATAAAATTGTCCTTTTTTCCTATAGCCACTAATAATCACGATTATTTTATTGTTTTACTTATTTGTTTTTAAAAAATTAACAGAAGGTGATGAGAGGGGTGTGTGGTTTTTTTTAATAAATAAAATGATATCCAGAAAAATAGCTCTAAATTTTATTAATTATATACATTCATTAAAAAAAACAAAGTGATTAACTCTATTCTAAATTAAAGGTTTTTATTACTCAAATTTAATTAAATAAAAGTGGTAATGTTGCATTTAAATACAATTTCTTCTTCTAGGAATATGGTATAGCTTTGTATTTAAAATTAGTGATGTGTCTAGAATACAATTTCTTGCTCTATAAATAAGGTATAATTTTTATTAAATGCTTCATGATATTTTTATTTGTCTTAACAAGATTTTATTTTTACAGAGTGATTCCTATTTACCAGACAATTACTTTGAAATGAACAATCAGTGTACCTCTGGCACTTCAGTCACTATAAATGCCCTGAAAATGAAAGAAGAAATAAAGGTATTAATATACAGTGTGGACCAATTCATTTGGGAAGTAATTGGGGTGTAAGTAGTAGACCTCTAAACAACACAAAAAGTCCGTATTGACCTGAGTCCTATGTTCAATTGTTCTCGAGATGAGGCCTTCCAAGATTCTGCTGGAATTGTTAATAGTCCTACTTAATACACCTTTATCGTGTAGCTGCAGCCCTGTCCATGTACCAGCAGTGATATATCCATTACAAGAGATGAAACAAGAGTTTATAGATTAAAACTATTAACAGTTCAAGTAAAAACTTGGAACACCTAATATCGGGAACCATCGAAAAGAAGACATATTCATATAGCCTTTCTGTGTGTCTTGAAGTCTACTATCCACAACTTAGCTACTTCCCATATCCTGAATAATGATTGTTAAATAACTTCAAAGAAAAAAAACAATTTTATTAAATTGGGAATTAAATATTTTGTTAGTTTTGTTGACCAGGATCCATGATGGATTAAGAAACTATATGACAATACATTTTCTTAATTACTACATTTAAATAAAGTGTTATTTATCTCTTACTAGAAGCTTCGGTGGACACGTGTTCTAAGCCCTAAGACGTCACTCTCACAATAGAAGAGATTGCCGATAGCTGGCAAATCGGCGTTAGAATCCAGGTCGTTAGTGGTTTTCAACTCTCCCTTCACGCAAATGCTGGTACATTTCCTTTAAATTCAGCCATACTAATCTATTCCAAATTAGCATAGATAGTACATATTGGTATAACCAAAACGACCAGTAAAACATGTTAAAAATATTATTACAGTTGGTGTTTCTTTTAAGTATAGTATTCATAAATTTAATGACACATGGACATGGGGATTATAACATAGGCATCATTTTCAATAAATTTTTATCTATAGCCTAATGATCATTTCAATCTAATTTGCTTCACTGTTTCTGTACAAATAAATGAACAAGAATTTGCTTCAAAGTATAATAGAAAAAAAGGTCACTCAAGAATATTTCTATTGAAATAGTTTGTTTATTTTTATTAAACTGTATCTTGGGGTTGACAAATATGAAAATAACAACTAAATAGACTTGACCATTTTTTTTTAAATTCTAGGATGAACCAAAAGTGTTTGGAATACAAGAACACTTTCAAGATAATCCTGACATGTTTACAACAAGCAATGCTGTATTTGAAACAGTAAATATAAAAAAATATAACGATGACTCATCAGAACCTTTTAGTAATAGTCTGAGTATTAGCGATCAACAAAGTTTTAACAAAGAGAAATTGTATTGCAACAAAAAGCAAATTATGAAAAATCACATATGTGATTTGTGTGGAAAGTGTTTTTTATCAAACACTAGACTTTCTAGTCACTTATTAGTGCACAGTGAAGAAAAGTCACAAAAATACAATCCACACAGTGAAGAAACACCATTTACAAGTAAATTTTGCGATAAAGGTTTCAAACTAAAAGAACGTCTAAAGGCTTATACATTTACTCACAGTGAAGAAACCACAGTTAAATGTGAATTATGTGGCAAAAATTTCAAAAAAAAAGAATATCTAAGGGCTCATATACATACTCACAGTGAAAAAAGATGTTTTAAATGTGAATTTTGTGGTAAAGTTTTTAAAAGGAAAGCTTATCTCATTATACACATTCAAACACATAGCGAAGAAACACCATTTAAATGTAAATTTTGTGGTAAAGGTTTCAAAATAAAAGAATGTCTAAAGACTCATACATACTCTCACAGTGAAGAAAGACAGTTTAACTGTGAACTTTGTGATAAAGGTTTTAAGAGGAGAGATTATCTCTATAGACACAGACAAACACATAATAAAGAAAGACAGTTTATGTGCGAGTTATGTGGTAAGGATTTCAAACAAACAATAACTTTAAAATTTCATATGTCTACTCACAGTGAAGTAAAACCATTTGAATGTGAATTTTGTGGTAAACGTTTTAACCGCAAAACTACTCTCGTTAAACATATACAAACACATAATGAAGAAAAACCGTTTAAATGTGAATTTTGTGATAAACGTTTTAACCGTAATGCTACTCTCATTAAACATAATATACAAAAACATAGTGAAGAAAAACCATTTAAATGTGAATTTTGTGGTAAACGTTTTAACCGCAATGCTACTCTCATTAAACATATACAAACACACAGTGAAGAAAAACCATTTAGCTGTGAATTTTGTGGTAAAGTATTTAAATGCAAAGCTAGTTTCACTATGCATGAGAAACATCACATCGAAAGAAGACTCCTTTTATTGTAAATTTTGTGGTGATTTTCTCAAATTTAACGCTACACTTGAACATATGCGTATCCACAAATAAATTCTCTAAACCACTTCTCTTGCATGAGCCTGCTATGCCAGTTGATGACTTTTTAAATTTCATCTGAAAAACTAATGTATAATCCTAAATTTAACTACCATTTTCCTCTTTGATTTCCAAAGACTACTACTCATAAACATAATAATTATTCTTGATATTTTGGTTGTATTCAGGTCTGATTATTTTAAGAACAAAGTTTATTATCATTAACTTTAGATAAGGATTCATGAGTGCCCTCACTTATGGAACATTATTCACACAACTTAAACAATTCCAATCTAAAATCATGTCTCGGTAGGTAATGTAACAGTATGGTTATATATTAGCAGATCAGCGCTTAATATTTCTATAAGGTGTTTTAATTTCTCCTGGAAGTCCTTTCTCTTGTGTGCCGTTGTGTGGTGTGTTTGGTTTCTCTGAGTGTAGAAGAGAGTGGTGGGAATGAAGGAAAGGGAGGGTGGTGAGTTAATGTACGGGGGTTGGCAAACCGGATTTATCATTTCCAGATGTGTCCAGTAGTAGACTACATCAAAGTCATTCGCGAGGAGAATTCGTTGCTCTTGTCAGAGACAATTATGCTCATCTCTTTCAGACCAGCTTGTCAAGTATCGCAAATTGTTATTCTCGATACATATCCTATTCATATACCATGAATGTTCTAATAGAAATGGCATTAGCGCTTATTAAGGTCGATAGGGATGAAGAAAATTTCCATGCGTTAAACTGAAACACAAACATTTATGTCCCACATCTCGTGTCAATTAAACAAAGGTCTTCATCTCCCCATCTTCATCCCAAGGTGAGAGAGGACAGAATAACTGGATTTTCTGTGGCGGACATCGAAACGAAAAGAAGAGATAATCAGCCCCAAACTGTAAAAGGGTATTGTTTGTTTGACCCATACTTCACCTCAGAGGACGCCTACAAAAAAATTTAGTTGGCCAACCACGACCATATAACAGTCACAAAATATGGAAAGGTATTATTATTCTATCCATGTCAAATGCTGAATGAGCTTGAAGTAAATCACCTAAACTGGTTGCAGGGTGAACTAAGATGCTAAACTAATGTTGCTCATAATCACTGTTAAGAGGGAGGTTTGCGTTTAAATCTTGACTGTTTGTGCTTTTGGTGAGGTTAGATATGCAACTTTAATAGCTGCGTAATGCTAAATCATGTGTCCATGAGCCTCAGAGTTGCGGATGTATAGGTGTATACGGTCATATTAGAGGGTCATGCCAGCCTGTGGTCTCTATTGTATGTTATCAAAACACTGTCTTTGCAGGTTAGTTAGCTATACTTTGTTACAGCTTTAGAGGTGTTGTTCAAGTAGTAAGGAGGTTGTTTTATGGTAGTAGCTAGGAATATTTCATAACCAAAAGAGAGAAAGAAACACTATTCCAAATTCTTGTGTTTACCCCCAATACATTACGCCCAGTTCTCACCTATATATACTATGGTATGCCTATATTTAATCTCACCAGTAGCTATAGAAGGTGGTTTTTCATAATACACATATCCCACTCTTCACGTTAAAGCTGGTGCATTTCTATTAACCTAACTTCCTTATTACTATCATTTAGATTTTGTTATCAATGATCCTTGTTCTTTGGAAAATCAATGTAAATTTTAAAATTCATAATTAAAATACACTCTTGTTCATATGCATCACGCAAACAAAATAAACACTGTAAAAAGCCGTTAAGTCTTGTGTCCAAGCAAACACTGACAATGATATATGTTTTGAATGTTACTGCAAATGACCGTAATTTTTTAAGGTGTGTTTTATCATCTTCATTAAAAGGTCCCAATAATTTTGTTAATTTAACCCAAAGACTGATGTGTATGTTTCTTTCCCATGGGTTGAGGTTTATATTAAATCCATACAACCGTTTAATATTAAACAAAAAATTATATTTGTATCCTATGAATATGTTAGTGATCTCATGTGGCATTCATCCATAGGTGTAGCTGTGTATAGTTTGTCTCAAAACCATCATGACGGGCAACGAATGGACATACACATATACACAAATATTATATGTTTACATCTTTCATATTCCTAGTTAAGGCAATAGATCAACTAAAAAGTTAAGTTTTTTTTTTCTATTTTTCTTGAAAAGTATTGCACCACGTCCGACCATATTTTGTCAATAGCATTAAATATAAAAACTAAGAGATTATAATTGGAAATGTTTATTAAATTAAAACTAATGGGAATTTTTTTGTTGTTAGTCGATTATCAAATAAATTAAGATAAATTAACTATGTATTTGCCAAGGAGTATTTTGAAAACCCACATTTTAGATAGAATACCTATGCGTTTGAATGGTATTGCACTTTGGCCTTTTTGTTCTATGGCTAGCAATTTTACATTGGAGGATTTCTCTATGGTTCTATTTTATAGGCGACACCATAGTGGAACCACGTAAGGTACAAGTGGTAACTGATATTTATCTAACCCTTTAATAATAAGAATGTGTTGAATCAATGCTACAGGTACATTCTATTTATGGTAATCTATATGTTTGACCTATAAAATAAATTGTCAAAAGAAATGTTAGTAAAAAAACATAAAATTTTAGTGTTATTTTGTGTTACCTGCCAAAACAACTTTGAAATATTAAGTTGATATGCCTACACATTTCCCTCATTAATCCCAGACCTTCTGAAACTGGTTTCAGGTAGACTTACCCCCCGAGACATTGTAAAAAAAAAATCAACCGTAGCTTAAGATTATAAAAATTTCAAAAATCAAGGTAAAGACCACAATATTGCCATAAGCTATTTATCTTGTGTAACAGTAGTACATTATTGTGGTATTTTGCCAGGGTATCATAGATCTACTCACAAGCACAATTTAAAAAAAGCTCTAACTCATTGGGTTCCATTTGACCAATAAATCGACTCTGCTATTTCATAAAAAAGGATGAATTGATGTTCACTGATGTCTTTCCACTTCTATAGAGTGACGAAGACAATTCACAGGTAAAGTTTAGACGAGTACTGCCTGTCCGACAACACCTCCCTCATGTCATGCCAATGATAATTTTAACAATGCCCAGATTTTAGGGATGGTGACGGGGGCTAGCAAATCAGTGCCTACTCACAATGTGGAAAAGAAATTTAGTTTGTCTCCACAGATTAAAGTCTTAATAAATGTATTTTTTATTTTACTTGATAAACACAGGAAAACAAATATTTCAAATTTATCAATTCCTGGCAGAAAACTGATGAATATAATAAATATTTTTTTTTTCAAAATTTTGACATGATTTTTGTCCATAAACTATCTAAAAAGACATAATATATAGAAGATTTAAAAAAGTTGTCTTAAACAAATATGATCTATTATGATGAAATATATTCATGGTAGTTAATTAATATATCATATAATATTGATAAATTTTTTAAGAAGGTAAAATGATAACGTCGAAACGTTGTAAAGAAAAATAATTTGTTTAATGTTGGGTCCTACACATATGTAATTCCATCCCTAAATAAACCTATTAATTGTTGTTCCTGCTTTTTCTCAGTTCTTTCTCTCATTAGCTCAATATCGATATTTTGTAAATTCATAGAATATTATAGTATAGTCCCAATTAACCGAGGTCAACAGGACAAATGCGCCTTCATATAAAAAAACTATTATATTACAGAACACTATGTAGAACACAACGAGTCAATTAATAAACGTAAAAAAGTAGGAAAAAATAATTGAAATATTCTTAATCATAAATTTAGATATCAAAAGTACAATAGAATAATAAAAACAACCTCAGAAAAATTATTATTTCTAGTTTTACAATGAAACTCAAGCGCAGTGCTCAAAGAAATATTTATTCAGTTGCCGAATACATAACAGAATAACGAGCATATAAATAAGTATGAATATTCTTAACACGTAGCATCGTCTTCACGGATCATCACTACAAAATACTAGGCAGACACTTTGACCAACAATTGAACAAAAAATACTTTATATCTGTTCACAATACTTGATAAGGTATAGCTTGTATATTTAAGATTTTGAATCCATGTTTTAAATTCATTTCTCTTTCAGGCCTTTTCAAATTATTTTGCGTTTTTTCTACTATATTGGTTGGTTTTTATTTTAAATTTTAATTTCTGAAATTTGTTTAAGGAACTATAAATAGTATAATAAAATAATACCAGCATGGAAATTATTAATTTAATGTAAAGAGTAGCATAAAAAAATCTTAATAATAATAATAATATAAGATTTGTAGAAAAAATGTTGCCTTAATCATCTATCTAATAAATTGAATACATGTATTAAACATTGCATCGGGAAATTTTTGTCATGTTGAATAGAAATTTCTGAGAAAAATAAATAATTGTTAAATATCGAAGTTAAACCATTCTTAACTATATTCATATTTTTTTTTGGTATCAGTAAAACAATCAATGAAAAAAATTCTACAACTGAAGTAGGCTATAAATAGTTGAGTCAGATTTTAACATATATTTGAAAAACATATTTTTTTGTTTTATTATAGTGTTAGGTCCTACTAACAATATTATAGTTTATTAATCTCGCGCTAGTAGCTATTTTTACTAAAACACTTTTGTTTAACAGACCTAAGGAAAACAAGAAGTATAGGTTCCCCGTCTATATGTGGAAAATAATAAAGGCGTTTGCACAAGACTAATGGGATAATACACAAAGAGGGTGGACTATTTTACACTTTTTCTTGTATAAAAAATGTAAATTCATACATATATATGCCACATTAGATAAGGGACCGACGGCTTAGCTTCCCCTATGAACGAAGTTGTTTACAGAATTTTACTACACAAGAAAAATCTGTCAACCTCTGCTGTGCTAAATCCCCCACAAACATCAGGTCTTTAGGCAAGCTTTACCCAAAGATCATCAAGGTCAAAAATAATTGACATAATTATGCTATAATTAGAAATCCACTAACAGTGTATAGATGATAAAAAAACATTTAACTTACCATAATTTAACAGAAAAAGTGTAAAATAATCTGCACTCTTAGTGTACTATCCCCAATTGATGAGATAAGAACAAACATGATTTAATATTAAAAATTCCTCTAATTTAAATCTAAAGTGATTGATTTGTACCTTGGTCAATAAATGTCTTCAATTTTTAAAAACAATTATAATGCCAAAAACATTTCCAAACATTGTTTATGATTATAATTGAAACACACAAGTCTTACTTGACCTCTAAATATTACGATTTAAAGGATTAGACAATCACTTGACTTCTGCTCAATAATTATTCATAACAATATCTCAGACAAATAACTAAAACTAACAATGTCCTTTATCAATCACAACTTTCCAAAACTTCAATTGCTTAAAACAATGAAGATTAGGTTTTTAGGTTGGTGAATAGTTCATTACATGAAAAGGATATGTTAAGATTACTGTTGGCCATAATTATAAAATGGAGTTATGTTGTCTCACTGCAGAGTGACTTCTAAAATAAAATTCATTATTGAACATTATCATAAGGAAACTCAAATGCTTCATTGGGTTTAGCTCAGCAGTAACAATGAATAGAAGATAATCAAAATTGTAAATACATGTTTATTACTAATTCCAAATTTATTTAAACTTTAATTGCTTGAAAAATGGGAGGTTAAGCTTATAACATATGATAACATTATAATAATATATTATTTTATTTTACAATATACCCTGTCCATCCCATTAATATTAAATTGAATTAATTTCAAACAAATTGTGTACATTTAAAATCGGTTGTCTGTAAAAATGAAAATATATTATATTTAAAGGTTTTTTTTATTTGCAGGTTTCCACATATGTTTATATTGGAATCTACTACTGACAAAAGTTATCCCAGTTCTTTTTCCAAAAACATGGAGGGGTGTACAAAAATAGGAACAACAAAACAAAATATTGGTTCTCGGGTTCTTGTAAAACGAGAATTAATTTTGGAAAGTGAGGTAATATAAGAGTTTTAATTTAAAAACGTGTTTTTAAACATGGTGTAGATTGTTTTAAAAGGCTTTGTTTCAAACCGTATTCTGGATCTAACTTATTTTGCTAGGAAAGTTTTGGGCTTGTTTCGACCAACAGCAACAAACTAATCATGTTTTAATTTAAGGTTATGGTTTGAAAACACAAGCTTTAATTTTCATAAACAAACAGTAGTTCATTTTTTTTATGTGAACGCAAGAAAATACTTTACAATAACAGACTTTTAACAGATCCAGCGTATAATCTGACTACTGAGAGAAATCCAATGTTATATTGTTAAGAGTGACATGTACTTGTGAGAACACAGACATGTGTGTCAGTTCGGCCTTGTCTTTTAAACCAGAAACATTATTAGTCCAAGTATAGTACCGGTACACCTTAACATTTTTAATGTGTTCTAAATGAAAAATAAAATGTAATAGGACTTCGCGAATAATACAAAGAGATTTACAGTTTTTCTAAGTACATTCTAAGTAGAAAAAGATCACACTATCTTTTGGCCAATATGGTGTATTAAGGTCACTGTTTTAATATTCATCAAACCAGCCTTGGTGGTTGCCTAGTCTAAGCTGCTACTGTCACATTAGACTAGAATGTCAATAACTGGCAGAGCAAGGTTCTAATCTCTTGTCATGTGTAATGAGGGTGTTTTTAACCCAATTGTTTTCTACTTTCTTTCCATGCGAATGCGGTAAATTTCCTTTAATACAACCTTTTTAATACCTACAATTATTAGCGTAATTAGTAATTTAGCATATCACCAAAATAGGTACTTAGACATGGTGCTTAAAAAATATTGATTGTGAGTACTGAGGTGATTTTCTTTCAAATGTTTACTTCTACTCCACAATAATAGGGGTACACTTTCTATATGTACTTTTCACATTTGTATAACATGTATAACTCATTGAGGTTGTAAACCCCAAAATCATGTAAAGTAGAATACAAAAAACCACAATGTGACTTTAATTAATTTAGTGTCTGCCATATTTTAACTCGTTAACTTTTTATTTGCTTCTAGAATGAGCCAAGTTCATCAATTGATGACAGAGGAAGCAGCCAGTGTATTTCTGGAGCTTGGACCCATCTTACTTTCCCAAAAATAAAAGAAGAAATTGAGGTATACATATCTCCCTCGGTAAATTTCCTTTAATACAACCTTTTTAATACCTACAATTATTAGCGTAATTAGTAATTTAGCATATCACCAAAATAGGTACTTAGACATGGTGCTTAAAAAATATTGATTGTGAGTACTGAGGTGATTTTCTTTCAAATGTTTACTTCTACTCCACAATAATAGGGGTACACTTTCTATATGTACTTTTCACATTTGTATAACATGTATAACTCATTGAGGTTGTAAACCCCAAAATCATGTAAAGTAGAATACAAAAAACCACAATGTGACTTTAATTAATTTAGTGTCTGCCATATTTTAACTCGTTAACTTTTTATTTGCTTCTAGAATGAGCCAAGTTCATCAATTGATGACAGAGGAAGCAGCCAGTGTATTTCTGGAGCTTGGACCCATCTTACTTTCCCAAAAATAAAAGAAGAAATTGAGGTATACATATCTCCCATGATTTTATAAATAATTGGTTCACTCAAATCATTGATCAAATTTATCTCAGCCAGGGCTAGCTAATCTTATTGGGAGTACAGGGAGTACTCTTTCTTGATCTTCGCTGCGGTCTTTTTCTCACATACTCCATTTCCAACATTTTCTTGGGCAAGCTTTCCTTTTCCATCCTTATTACACTCCCATACCATAATTTAATATTATCAGGTGATTTAAAAAATTGACTTATTTCAATTTAGAAGACTCAATGTGCTGAAGGGTATTATTTGGAAATCAAAGAGAAAGGTAGAGTTAAAATTCAGTCTGATATTGTTTCCCATTTTTTTTAAAATTAATTGATCAACAAATCATTAGTATAAAAATACCATTCCTACTGTCAAAATGGTCATCATCATCATCATCATCATAATCATCCTTATTCGACGTTCCCGCCTCTGCGGGTCATCCGGCACATGTCCCATTTCTGTTCTTTCCAACCTTCTCCCTCAGCACTTGGCCCATCCATCTTATCGGTGGTTTTCTAATTGTTCAAAATGGCATAGAATTGACAAATTTTTATACCCAAAGCAAATCGTTAAATTTGTCATTTGTTTGAATACAGAATCATTTTTATTTTTCTCTTAGTCACTTTCTTGTTGCTCTACGGTTGACTTTGGCCTCATAAAAATAGGAAATATTTATCATATTGCTATTCAGTATTAGAAATTAAATTACAAACATATCTAAAGACTGCAATTTGTTTTAATCATCTATGATTAAATTATTTTACTTGCAAATTTCTGAATTCAAACAAATATATTATAATTATTGTAATGGGATATTGAAGCGGAAAAAAAAATCGTTGTTGGTAAATAGTTACAGGGGGAAAAAAACCTTGTTTAAGGAAGCCGAAATAAATGTGGTTTGTTGGTTTACTAAATATCAATTAATAATGATAAAAAAAAATTTTGTCCTTTGCTAATGTGTATTTAAAATAACAGAAGATAGTTGGAGAGTTGTATGGTTCTTTTAATTAACGGTTATTGGTAGCCAGGAAACTATATTTTTTACTTTTATATACTAATAATAAAATATACTTAACTTTTTTAAAAATTCAAGGTTTTAAGTACTCAGAGCTCATTAAATTAAATTGGTAATGTTGTGTCTAAAATATGATTTCTTATTTCATAAATATGGTGGTATGTTTTATTAAATACCTCGTACTATTTTTATTTGTCTAAAAAGATTTTATGTTTATAGGACGATGACCTTGAAATGAACAATCAATGTACCTCTGGAACTTCAATCCCTATGAATTTTCCGAAAATAAAAGAAGAAATAAAGGTATTAATAGACAAAGTGTATCAATTCAAATGGGAAGTAATTGGGGTTTGGGTAGTAGACCTCAAAAAAACACAAAACGTTCTTATAGACCTGAGTCCTATGTTCAATGGTTCCTGAGATGAGGCCTTCCAAGATTCTGCTGGAATTGTTAATAGTTCTCATTGATACAGCCTTGTTTGTGTAGCTGCAGTCCTGCCCATGTACCAACAGATAGCCTTCCAAAATTTTGTTGGAATTATTAATAGCCCTTCCTCAATTTTGTACGTTTTCCCGTCTTATGTAAGAATTATTTTGACCCCCCTTGACAGTAAAAATAAGCAAAGCTCTAACCCCCTCCCCCTAGGTGCTTATGTACAACTTGAATGTTTCCTAAGGCGTCACCATAGCTATATATTAGATTGCTGATGACTGGCAGACCAGGGTTAGAATCCAGGTCCTTACTGCTTTTTATCTCTTACTTCACACAAATGCGGTTACACTTCCTCTAAATTCAACTTTTCTAATCCCTTCAAAATTAGCTTTACCACTAGCCCACATATGCATACAACCCAAATGGGCAGTAATACATGGAGTTAAAAATATAATTACAGTTGATATTTGTGTCGAGTATAATTTTCATAAATTTAATGACACGTTGACACGGGAATATAACCCGGGTATCGTTTTCAATAAATCTTGTATCTATTGTGGCTATCATGTTTTGCTGCCATTCTTACTGGTTTATTTCAGTAATCTCTTTATTATACCATTCTGATCATACACCACTTGCAACGGGACCTACCAGCACACTAAGCGTCGAGAGCAGGAAAATATATTCCTGAATTCACAAATATTATTATTTAGAAAAAAAAAATCACATAAACAAGGGGATACATGGAATTTTTGAAGTTGCCCAAGACCATTTTGTCATGGTTCAAGAGCCGAGGCTGAGGCCCTTGACCAGTGGGGGCCTAGGGATGCAGCCCATGTAGCCCTCACAATCTCTCCCCCTCATAATCTGGCACTGGACACATTGGCTTAGTGATCATTTAGCTCTAAATTACTTCACTGGTTCTGTTCAATTAATTGAGCAAGAATTTGCTAACAAAGTATAATAGAAAAAACAAGTCGCTCATTTTTACTGAAATGTATGTTGGGTTTAAAAATATAAAAATAACAATTAGATTACTAGACTTGACCATGTTTTTGTTTGTTTTTTTCTATTCCTAGGATGAACTTAAAGGTTTTGAAATACAAGAACCCTTTCAATATAATTCTGAAATTTTTACAACGAGCAATATTATATTAGAAGATAACGACGACTCGCCAGAACCTTTGAGCACTGTACCGTCCACTTTTAATAATGGAACGTGTTATGAAAACCGTAATTTGAAAATGACAAAAAAAGACATTAATCAAACACAAACTGAAATTATTTCATCAAGTCGGCCGAAAGTTAGTGATCAACAAAGTATTAACAAAGAAAAATTGTATTGCAACAAAAATCAAATTATAAAAAAAAATATATGTGATTTGTGTGGAAAATGTTTTTTATCAAACACAAGACCTTCTAGTCACTTATTACTGCACGGCGAAGAAATCTCACACAAATGTAATCCATGTAGTAGAAACTATAAACTGAAATCTGAGACAAATAGTCACACACAAACACATAGTGAAGAAACACCTTTTACATGTAAATTATGTGGTAAAGGTTTTAAAAAAAAAGAATATCTAAAGGCTCATATACATATTCACAGTGAAATAAGACCGTTTAAATGTGAATTTTGTGGTAAAGGTTTTAAAAGGAAACGTTATCTCATAATACACATGCAAACACATAGTCAAGAAACACCATTTACGTGTAAATTTTGTGGTAAAGGTTTCAAACAAAAATTTCGTCTAAAGGATCATACATATACTCACAGTGAAGAAACGAGGTGGAATTGTGAATTATGTGGTAAAGGCTTTAATCACAAAGCATATCTCACCACACACATTCAAATACATAGCGAAGAAACACCATTTATGTGTAGATTATGCGGTAAGGGTTTCAAAATAAAAAAACGTCTAAAGGCTCATACATATTCTCACAGTAAAGAAAAACGATATAAATGTGAATTTTGTGGTAAAGGTTTTAAATGGAAAGCTAATCTAAAGAGTCATAGATATATTCACAGTGAAAAAAAACTGTTTAAGTGTGAATTTTGTGGGGAAGTTTGTAAAAGCAAAGATGATCTTTATAAACACAGACAAACACATAATGAAAAAAAACAGTTTGTGTGTGAATTATGTGGTAAGGATTTCAAAAATAAAATAACTCTCAAAAGTCATATGTCTAATCATAATGAAGAAAAACCATTTAAATGTGAAATTTGTGGTAAAAGTTATAAACTGAAATCACTTCTCACTAAACACAAACAAATGCACAGTGAAGAAAGACCATTTAAATGTGAAATTTGTGGTAAAGGTTTTAAGAGGAAATCTGATCTTAATCGACACAAACAAAATGTACACATTGAAGAAAGACCATTTAGATGTGAATTTTGTGATATGTGCTTCAGATTTAACGTAACTCTTATTGAACATATGCATATCCATAATAGAATTGTGTAACCACTTTACTTGAGTGAGCTTGCTCAGCCAGTTGATCACTTACTTTTTAATTTCCATTTGAAACACTACTGTAATATTGAATCTAAATACCAGTTTTCTCTTTGATTTCCAAATATTCCTCGACATAATCATAAGTTATTCTTGATATTTTAGTTGTATTCAGGTCTGCTTATTTTAAGAACAAAGTGTATTATCATGAAATGTTGATAAGGATCCATGAGTGCCCTCACTTAGGAACATTTTTCAGCACAGCTTAAACAGTTCCAATCTAAAAGCATGTCTCAGTAGGTAAAGTAACAGCATGGTTATATCATGTAGTGGTTTGTGGAGAAGCTATCTCTGAGTGCAGAAGATAAGGTGTGAATACAGGAGAGGGTGGGGGGCAGGGTAAGGGGTCCGTTATACCGGGTTTATCATCCTCCTCAGCCTTCTCCAGTAGTAGTTTACATCAATGTCATTTGCGAGAAGAATTAGTTTCTCTCTCAGAGTCGGTTATAATAATCTCTTTCAGACCATATATTTTATTTTAATGTTACTGCAAATGACCGTAATTTTTTAAGGTTTGTTTTATCATCTTCAATAAAAGGTCCCAATAATTTTGTTAATTTAACCCAAATGCTGATTTGTATGTTTTTCTAATGGGTTAAAGTTTATGTTAAATCCATAAAACAATTTAATATTAATAATAATATTATATTTGTGTTCTATGAATATGTTAGTGATCTCATGTGGCATTCATCCATAGGTGTAGCTGTGTATAATTTATTTCTCATAACTTTCATGACGGCCAACTAATGGACACACACATACAGTAAAACCTTGGATTGCGAGCATAATTCGTTTCGTAAACGTGTTCGTGATACCAAGCACTCGTATATCAAAGTGAATTTCCCCCATAAGAAATAATAGAAACTCAGATGATTCGTCCCACGTCTTCAAAAATATTTAATCTAAAAATGATTAATACCTTTTTTATTTTCGTTATTTAAATCTAACTGTACTGTAATCAAATTTATTAATTAAATTTAATGGTGGCTGGTGTGAGGTGGACGAGAGATATGAGAGGAGGAGGTGGGTTATTGTTTAGGATGACTTTCACTATCACTAACGGAATCACCACTATATGTTGGATCACTGGAATATTTTTCTTTTTTTGCTGACTTTAACAAAGAACCTATCCAATGACACTGCTTGGCAGACAAAGCGTAACCGTAGTACTACTCGTATTGCAAGATATCACTCGTTTATCAAGTTAAAATTTATTAAAAATTTTTGCTCGTCTTACACAACACTCACAAACCAAGTTACTCGCAATCCAGGGTTTTACTGTATACACAAATGTTAAATGTTTATATGGTTCATATTCCTAGTTAAGGCAATAGATCAACTAAAAGTTTGTACTTTTT
This sequence comes from Timema bartmani, assembly GCA_902151455.1. NCBI lineage: Eukaryota > Metazoa > Arthropoda > Insecta > Phasmatodea > Timematidae > Timema > Timema bartmani. Next base: position 595 of record CABFWB010003018.1, on the reverse strand, counting down.
TCTATTTTACCATACTTGAAAAGTATTGCACCAGGGACAACCATAGTATTTTGTCATTGACATTATATATCAAACTTAATTATAAAGGTTTATTTATGAAAACTGATTGGAGATTTTTTGTTTTGTTAATTGATTACCTAAGTAATTAAGATATATCACTATGTTATTCGCCAAGGAAGATTTTGGAAAACCAAAATTTTAAATAGAGTATCTATGTTTCTGAATGATATTACACTTTGAACTTTTGTTCTATGGTAAGTCTTACATCTTTATTTTAAACCTTATACTCTTCTTTGGTATGACCCTAACATGCTTATTATCATAATTAGTTCTACACTCTATTTACCCTGAAAGCTAGCCATTTGACATATGAGGATTTCAATATGGTTGTATTTTACAAGCTGCACCATAGTTGAACTATGCAAGGTAGAAGAGTTAACTGTTATTTATCTAAACCTTTAATAATAAGATATTGTTGAATCAATAGGCGAGTTTTCGCGGTTGGCCTGGTATCTATTTTTACAACTAGCGTGTTTTCTCAATTGACCCGTATAGGATGTTAACGAGAAGTTTATGACCAAGACAATACCAGAGA
>CABFWB010003017.1:68861-90313 GCA_902151455.1 Timema bartmani | reverse complement strand
TAAGCCCCTATCCCAAAAACTACCCATCCCACTATTATGACGTCACTTCCGCCCTGAGGACCGTAAATGATCCCTACTATAAGTGTCATACTTTTGTAAATTCGGCAATGAACTTTCGCGTTCCTAATGCCATAGAGTAAGTATTTATAAAAGTGCATGCATACCCATCATATATGTGAGTCACATGATGTGAGTAAGATAATAGGAACATAATATTATGTAAGATAAGGTTTGCATACTCGAACGTTTTGAGGCCTTTGTAATGCATTTACTGAATATCAGTCACATAATCTACGATGCTTATAGTAATACTCTCATAAAAATAAATTTATTAAAGAGTAACAAAGTTAATTTTTGCTTCCAACAAATACGTGTGTTTATCCTTACTTTTCATACCTTTTAAACCATAAAACTTAAAACATAATAATAAAATGAATCTAAAACATTTATTAAATGAGAACAGTGGACCAATAAACCTTCACTTTACTTTTTGACACATAAGGAGCTCGCTTAGAAATAATTTAAGAGTAAACCGATTTATCAAATGACTTACTGTTCATCCTCTTTTCCATGAATGAGAATATTTAAAGTCCTGATTTATTAATTGAGTATTAGAAACTCGTTATCTTATCTACATTCTTATCTAGCTCAGCAGTATAATGCAAAAAAAATTTTTTTTTTTCACCTCACCATCGAGATCCAATTGAAGGGCTTGGGGTTGTAATATATTATGCCATAAAATAGTAATTTCGAGATATTGATATTGAAGGTTTTAAAAAATTACAATACTCAACATGATTTTTACCTCTAGCAATATTTTGAATTTTTTTAGTCCTTTTTTTTATATAAATCTCTGAAATGACAAAAATATCACACCACAATTTTTGTATATATAGTTTCTGTGGTTACGTTTGATATGTGTATCTTGCTACTATTTATTGAAGAGAATATTATCCTTATCTGTCATAATATGACCTATAGTATAGTTGTTGCTTGCATTAACTTATAATTAAACATGCAATGATTAGATAAATATACAAATATTTTCCCCATTTGCTCATAGATGGCAGTAATGTCTAGCAGAGTATCGTTGGTGCACTGCGTATATGCTAACACAATAGCTCTTTTAGTTACGGTAAAACAACTACAGCGTGAGCGGTTAATCTATGTTTATTTTTAGAGTATTTTTATCTAATGTGTTTTGTCTATCATTATATTGTTATAATACCGAATCAAAGGAAGTATTTCATTCACCATGTCAATTTCGGTTAAGGGTGTGATAGGTTTAAAACGGAAACTCTGAGGAAGTAAATTCTTAGCCTCAATAAACGCTTATTTTCTTTGCAAGATTGGCCGATACTGGGCTCTACATATGTGCTCTATTATTTGCACAACGAATCAAGAATGTGTAGATAGCGGGGAAACTTAAAGTATGCCTTTTGCTATACCTATGTTATGGCGAGAATATGAGGGATGCAAAAAAAAAGAAGCTAGTGCACTTTTAAATATTCAAACATCTTATCTGCAATAAGGCCTCCCCATAGTGAAAACTTGTCGGAAGAAGTTTCCCCAAAAGCATGGTATGAAAGATCCAGTGACAAAGATAGTGCAGACGAATGTGCTGCAAAATCTACTGAACCATCCACTTATAAGGATTTAAATTACCAACCGATAATGACACGCTACATTTAACTAAGAAAGAAAACTTGAATGACTTACTTAGAACGTGACCTAAAGTTAACAAAAGAGCAAGCTGAACTCTTGGTTCCCGCTTACAGCAATGGAAATGACTTGAAGCAAGAACTAGAATAACATTGTATTGACAACGCAGTGAAGTGTATTCAAGTATTTCATTATAGAGGACAGTATGGGTAAGATATTAATGGTCTTGTGAAATAATTAGGCTTTGACACAATCCTAATGAATGCCACTTATTTATTTATGGATCGAAATTAAATTTAAAGGCAGTTCTTCTGCATAGTGGAAATAAACATCTATCAGTTTATCTAATTTAAACCGCTGGATTGAAGAAATGTATGAAAGTTCGATGTTTATTGCCCGTTCGGGTTAAACGCTTGTATGAAATTTGATCAAAGATTCTGAGTACAGTAAAGTACAAAGACTACTGTTGGGATGTGTCTGGTGATCTTAAGGTTATTGGAATACTTACAGGTTTATAGAAGTATTTCACCAAATGTTGTTTTATATGTTTGTGACACAGTCAGGCAACATAAAGCTTTAGATTGTGCAACAATGAGAAAAGATAAGCGAATATTTACACGGAAGAAATAATGTAAATATGTTTCACTGGTTGAACAAGAAAATATTTTTCTTCCACCTTTACTTGGCTTGGCTTAATGAAGAATTTCTTAAAGGCATTAGATAAAATAGGAAGTGGATTTACCCATCTTGAAGACGTTTTTACCAATATAACAGATGCTAAATTGAAATAAAGAATTTTCATTGGGCTCCAAACAAGGAATCTTCTGGAAGATTATGTATTGGTGACGAAGCTAAAAGATAATTAACTAACTGCTTAGATTTTTTTAAGGCTAGGCACGCATGGATGATATTGAGATTAGCTGATAGTGCTCGGCCGATCGTTGGTTTATGCACCGATTTTACTACCAGCCGATCGATACCATCGCGCATGAAGGGTGGATCACCCGATCAGACATAGCAATTCAAGAATGGATTACATAGAGCTAGCATGTATATTTGCTCTTCTTCTGAGATCTAGTCAAAAGAAGGTACAGGGTACGTTCATTGATAAATACTCGTCTACTGAAAGGACAGTTCTACAAAACATACGGAGATTTGAGATTGCATCCCCAAACATTTTTCAATTACACAAGAATGTAAATTATACCTTTGATAAATTGATTAAATTAGTGTTACCTTTAATAACATATCAAAACATCGTTCGTGAATGTATTTCAAGTGAAGAAAGACTTTTAGTGACTATAAGATAGGTAATAAATAAATAAAAATAATACTAGTTAACATATCTATTACGAAATTAGGATTGGGATATTGGCACATCTTTTACGTTCTACAGACTTAAATCTAGTATATCTTCTTCCATGCTATTTGGAGACTCTAGCCGTGGTGTGGTCACTTGCGCAGATAGTGGTGAAACCGAAAGCACAGCCACTTGTTGAGTATTATACAAAATATCTCCAGATGATGTTGGATGCATTGATTATCTGATTCTTCTGGTATAACACTGTAGTTGTATGGAGATTCTGGTGAGTCTGACCTTGAGGAATATTGGTAGAAATTGGTATTAAATTGAAGAATATTCTCGTAGTTTGGTTTTGTTGAATACTATGTATTTTCCATGAGCTGGTTGTTTAGAATGAGGTCTTACAATTTTCGGTTGCACTTCTTGGTATTCGATATCACTGAGTATTTGCAAAAACTTTATTTTTGCTTTTAATTTTTTGTGAATTATCCTTCCGTCTGAACGAAGGTACCAATGATAAAAGAAAATGTTTATCTTCATCTATCTTCTTATTTACTTTCTCATCTAAGACTTAAATTTCACTTAAACCAGGTTGTTGTTTTTTTTTTCGTTTTTTGAAATTCAAGGGTGTGCAAGCTTATGTGGAGTGTTTGTGAGTGGAATTAGTTAAATTATAGCTGGTGAATCGTCATCAGAGGTGCTGGCTGTCAAAGTTTGTTGTTTCTCCACTGGAGGAATATCGCTTGTTGTAGTACTTTCAGCCAACGTGGGCCGTAGAAAGAGCAACTGATTAAAAAATTAATAATTTTTCTGTTTTATTCCATCTTGGCCAGACTTGGTGTCTCTTTGTGCATTGTATTCTTTTTATATCAAGTTCTTATTATTTGCCAGCGTTTTTTAATTTTCATACCTGATAAAAAAAAAAGAGCTGTAAATCACTATTTATCAACATACATTTTATTAAAAGTATACTTAAGGGCTTTAATACTAAATTCTCTTGGGGATATCTAGCAACGGGCAACATTTTTCAATCTCTGCATTGCGAATTTCTACTTGGCGCTACCACCATACCAGAAATTGTAAGAGACAAATGTGATAAATTGTGGAAATTTCTTCAGCCAATTTACATAAGAGGAAAAATCGATAGATGATTAGGTGAACATAGCAAATGATTTTTTTTAAGTAACCACCTTCCCAAATTGTATCGAGGCCATAGACGGGAAGCATATCAGATTTAAGAAACCAAGTCACACTGAATCACTATACTATAATTATAAGCAATATTGTTAAATTGTGTTTATGACAAATTGTCGATAGTAACTATTGTTTTTCAACAGTAGATGTGGGAGAGTATGGAACTACCAGTGATTCACAATTAGTATTCAAAAATAGCAACTTTGCAAGACAACTTAAATAAAATCTTTTACATATCCCAGAGAAAAGACATTTACCAGGTGACATCGATGAAACCCCGATGCCATTAAGTGTTCGTTGGCGTCGAAGCTTTTAGTTTATAGGAGATTATTTTACGGCCATGTGCAAGGAAAAACTTAACAAACCTGAAACTAGTTTTTAATTATCGGTTGACAAGAGCTCGTAGGATGGTGGAATGTTATTTAGGAATATTAGCTAATAAGTGGGGAATTTGTCATAAACCGCTAGATACAAACCAGGAAATTCGTGACATTATTTTCAAAGCTGGTTGTATGCTCCATTATTTTGTAAGAGAGCGTGATGGTTTACAACTATACAAAAATGAAGACACTACCGATCATTTTATAAATACTGCCCCATCAAATATACGTGCCTAAAATACAGTCCAAAATAATCGCAATACAGGTACGTATTTTTGGTGATTGCTCATCAAATGTCAAAATAAACCTGCCATCTTTTAATTTCACATTATTGTTAGGCTAATACATACTCAATATTTTAATTATAAATACATACATAATAGTAAATTAATGGGCCTATTTGTGTCTTTGCTTCTGTAGATAGCCCTAATCCCGTGACCATAATTTCATAAATTTCAGGCCACAGTTTTTGTTTTAAGTTTCGGTCACTGAACTCTTTCACCTTTTTATCATACAGCGCAGCTCGCTCTTCTAACAAAGAGGTAAGCATTTCCGAGTCAACTACGTCCATTTTAAAACAAGTTGTGCTCCCTTGGCGTCATTCGGCTGACCGAACACTCGGCGGTGCGCGCGCTCGTCTAAATACATTGAACAAGGGCACTCGGCTGATCGCGATCGGATCAGAAATCTGTGTCCAGACACAGATTTTGTGATCGTTCATGTGTGCTCTCCCATATAACACCGTAGTCGTGACCGACCGTTTGACGGACCGGTTGATTTGAAAATCGTCCAGGCGCACCTAGCCTAAGGAAGTTGTGCGTGGATCTCTTGGAAACAACAAAGAATACAATTATTATCAATCTCTGTTGTAAACTTTACTACAATGCTATATATATTGGATACCGAATGTCTTTTAAAATGCATTTATACCTTTGAATTTGGTTTGTTCGTGATAATTTTGTGAGCTGTGAGTGATTATCATTGGGAACGCTTTCATCAGGACATAACCACGATGGAAAAGCACTATCAAGTTTGCTGGTATACCCCATGATGGGAGCTTACTGCAGTTTTCCTAAACTGGAATGCAAAACGGGCTATACAATATATCCGTGGCAATAATTTCTAAGTATATAAAATGTGCATATTACCTTGTATGATAAATAAATGGATACAATTGTTGTATTTTACATGAAAAAAGATAACGTTGAAGATTGCATATTAAATGTATAACTATACTGTACTAAAACCTTATAGTTCATTTAAAAAAAATGAATTCATCTTTTAATGTAGATGTGACCAAAAAATAAGAAAGAATTTTTGGAATCAGAACATCAATTTCCTTTAGAATAAGCCACTTATTTCCCGGAAGTATAAGTAAAAAAATTGGTTGGCTAGTGTTATCAATTTATAAGCTTAAATAATTCTTATTTTGCCCTAATTTGATACAAACTTTGATCTTCCAGAAATCCATTTAAATAGGCTTTGTTGTTTTATGTAAAGTTTTTGTGTCATAAGTATACTATCCCAAAGCGTGTAGGTTTTTTAATAGTCAAATTTGTTTAAATTTTCATTAGATTCAAACAACAGAAATGTTTAAGTCATATTCTCCTTCACCAAGAGTAAAATGAGGGCAATATCATTATAACTTTTCAAAAAAATTAATAGTTCCTTTTCAGTAGTTATCGTTAGCTTAAGAATCAAGAATGAGTTAATCATTTATTTAATTTTTAATTCGGGTTCCTTCATCCATTATTTCATATTTCGGAAGAGCTGATTCTTTGAAGCTTTTCAAAGGATTCGCCGTGACACTTTGCTTAGCACAAATCGACTACTAACATGTTGAAAGAAGTATACATGTATTGCCATTAAAAAAAGCATAACATTTTCCGACAGCAGTTTCTCAATAACAATGACAATATTAAAGCTAGGCAAAATTAAATTACACATTTTTAAATATAATTATGTATAGATTTTTAATTAAGATTTTTAATCTTAAACGGTATTTTAAATAATTTCAAATAACATTTCTGGCATAGAAAGAAAAGTAACATAGTAGCTTTTCTTTTAAAATACATAATAAGTAAAAGTGTAACGAGTTTAAAGTTCGATAGTATTGACATTGCACCAATCCCTCTCCACGTTCGAAAATGAATAAATATAACGTGTTAAAAATGCATGGTTATCCCTAATATTTGACAGCTAAATGTACGCTTGTCTTAACCCTGATACCGCTCCAAAGAAGCAATGCCACTCTTCCATAGGGGGTAGCGTGACCGGTATACTCTTAAGCACAGGTACCGGTTCCTCTCCAACAATACTGGTCATGCCTTGATCACAAATTTGAATAATGAATGCTCCTCCCCTTTCCCTCCCTCACCACCCTTTTCCCGCCAAGTTTTGGCTAAGCCATATTGCGTGGGAACACAAACGTAACAGAAAAGATAAAGAAAGAAATAATGGAAGAATGGTTAAAAGAATAAAAGAATATATAATTTAATAAGCTTTATGTCCTTTTTGTCTGAGAATATTCTCCAAAAGATATACATCTGATTGTGATAGATGTTTTAGTCAGCTCTTGAGAGTATATGTTCTAAGGATAGGTTTACTTCTCATCTCCTCGAGTAAGATTCGTTTCGACAACATTGGGTATCTAGACCAATTTGCCGTACACCCCCTATAGAAAACATCCTTATACTTGCTGATGCAAACGATATCACCCAGTTTAAACCTTTTTAGGGTGGAATCTACAGTTTTGGATCGGCAGTAAACGGTATGAAGAAGACTATCGTCTTTAACATTAATAAATAGGTCCCATCTTAATTCGAGTGGACTCAACAAGTATTCTTATCAAGTAAAAAATCAATATTTTATTTTATTTTTAGCACTGTCTTACTAACGGTTTAGTTCATACGAAAACAATCACGTTGATCCATCGATACGATCCTTATCTGTACATCGTGTCTACATCATATTATTTAGTTCGATCGTATCATTCTACGACTCTGGCATTGACATTGCTGTACGTTGAATATACGAGTCCTGAAGATGATCTACATATGGGAAACCGTTGGCTGTCACTTTTCGAAGGACGTACACCATAGCCGCAGTAACATTATTTCCCGTCTTAGTCCTGGCAGGTACAGCCCAGGCACGTTTATAATAGACATCGACGGCTGCGATAAAGAACTTGTATCTTTGATTTGTTCTATAGTAGTGTTTCCTCTCAAACAGATCAGCTGGTAGAAGTGCGTTCAGTCCTCATACACTGAAATGTCTTCTGGCAAAATGTAGTTGTGCTGGACGATGTAGTTCACGTGCAATCTCCTGCTTGGCGCTCATGATTATGGTAAATAAAACGTATTTAAGAGATAATTTTTAGAATGATATTGACCTCGTGCAGTTCTTTAATGAGCGTAAAGATTTCGTTGTCTTGAGAAGAATGATCTGCTCGGAATGACGAGTGCAAGAAACGCAATTGATTGAACAACTCGTTAGGATTGTGCCAAAAGGTGTAAGTTCTATCGGAATGACCACAAGATGTGTAAATATAATTTTCCATTAGATGTTTATTATGAATATTCTAAGGCGAAATATCCTCCTTTGTCTCACCTTATAGATCAGTTTCAGTTCCAGAGCAGCTTCACCAACTTGTTTAATGGTTCAGTGATGGGTTTAAAGGTTTCATTAACTACAAGCTAAGACTAGTGTCGTGCATCACATATATTTTTATACTTGCATACATACCTGATCACTTCGATCCCGTATGGAGTATGCCAAAAACTGCGCATAGTACAAACAAAAACTCCACACTGAATCCATCATCACTAACTTTCTTCACACTTCCCTATCCTTGCATACTCCCTTCGCTTCAACAACATCCATACACTTGAGTCGTAGTTCTACATGCTCTTTTATTCTTGAAACTCTTAATGTTTCTCTTTTTCACACAGTCATCTACAACATTGAACCACGTCTTACATTGCCAACCCCTTCTTATAAATCCACACACTCTTCCAGTCAACATGCCTAAACCAACGGAAGACGCCTCTTTCTCATTGATCTATCTAATTCCCTTTCAAACCAAACTCCTTCAGCACCCATTCATTACTGGCGTGGTCCATAAGAGTTTTTCAACATACATTTCTTAGATATATTATTCCAACCACATTAATCTTTCTCTTGTGTTTCTTCCAACAAACAAACGTTTCACATCTACACAACAATTTTGACGCTAATACACTTTTAAATACTGCAGTATTTTCCCCTTTCAATCTTACTTCATTCTTTGCGATAGTCTACATACATCCAATTACCCTCCGAGATGCATTCACCCGTCTGTAGATTTCACCATCTACAATGTTTACAAAACATCCTTCCTAGGTACACAAAAGCATTCACTTATTCTAACAGTTCTTCATTTATTGACAGCTGACAATCATTTCCTGATCCGTCCTTACTAAAAGCTTTCCCGTTTTGGAGACATTTATACTAAGATTATTTCTGCCTGTCACCACATTCAAACGATTAAGTGCTTTCAGCAAGTCACTTTCATTCTCAACCATTAATATGGCATCATCTGCATAAAGCAACACTCTCACATCCACATTGTATTTTCACACCAACCGCGTCCTCACAAGCATCCCTCATACCCTTAACGATGATTACATTAGACTACCATGGAGGCATAACACAACTTTGTCTAACACCCTGTTCGATGTCAAAACACTCGCTCAAAGTTCCATTCACCCGAACGCACGCTATACTCCATCAGACACCACCATAATTGCATTAACTAACCATGCATCCGCACCATACTCTCTCAAAACATTCCATATCATCCTATTCACCCGATCGTAAGCTTTCTCCAGATCAACAAATGCATAATACACTTTCATCCTTACTGCCATACATTTCCCAAACACTTGTTTCAATGCGATTATCTGATCCATGCAACCTCCACCTGGCATGAAAGCACATTGCACACCACAAATCTTGTCCGCAATGTTTTCACTCGCCCTCAGTTAAGAATCTCCCAAAAACATTTCCTAGAATGCTCAGCAACATAACTGCCCTATAACTCTTACATCCACTTTTACTGTCTATGCATTTGTAGGCCTACATGGGAACAATTACAGCATTCTTCCAGTCATTACGAGCATTCAAAATTCAGAACACACATTTAATAACTCACACAATCTGGCAAAAGCTACCATGCCCCCACACTTAAGCATTTCACTTGTGATCCCATCTACGCTAGCAGTTTTGCCATTCTTTAATACTTTCATTTAACGCCTCAGCCTCGTTAATTATTTCATTTATTATAACATTTTTCCCATTTTCTGCTACTTTCTCTACGTATTTGCCATAAAATTTCTCCAAATACTCCCTCCATTTCTCTCTCAAACTATTTTCATCCTAAATTATCTCACCATGTTCATTCTGAATGGCATAGGTCATTCCTTTCACTTCCTTGTTTTGTTATTTACCCACTTCTAAAAAGTGTCTTATTTCATTCCAAATTATTCTTCCCACCTTCTCCTTCTTTTAATCTTATTTACTCCTTACTATATTTTACTACTTTCTTTGTATTAATCATTTTATCTTTGTAAATGTCCCCACAACCTCTAACGTTCTCTTTCGCGTCTTCTTTCAGCTGTTCATTCCACCATGCATCTATTTTTAAGTTTCCCACCACCGCATATTCCACACAAATCTTTATCGCACTCAACGACAGCCTCTTTTTTTCTGTTCCAAGCACTTTCTTTTTCATTAACATTTATTTCGACATTCCAGTCATGCTCTTGTAAAGTTAATTTTTCGCCCAGCAATCTTTCATATTGCGCTCTCATACTTTAATCCTGCTCTTTTTTTACTTTCACTTTTATTTGCTTTGTACTCTTGCGCTGATTCCTCACAATATTCCTATCTAATTCAACTATTAAGATAATTTAGCTCAACACACAGTCCTCATATTCCTTACTAAACTTCTAGGGCTCTCGTCATACACCACAAAATCAATCATCGTTCTTGAATCGCCCCATTGCCATGTGTAAAGTAAACTTTATTGTAAAAATCCTACTAGATTAGATTATATTTTCAGCAACCTTCGTAGACATGATGTAGGTTATGAATGTCCTTCATGATTAATGAGTTGTACACTATATTTAGACTTGTGTAAAACATAGTTCTACGTGCAGGCTTCAAGGATACTGCTGGTTTTTTCTCTATCAAGAAATATATTAGTTTATCTTGTGATACCTCGAAATGCGGTTTTCTATCATAGCTAAGCTCATTAGCCAAACAACGCTATTCAAATGTATGATTACTGAAGAAATAACTCCTGATTTTTTGAATTTATAGTCTGTTCAAACGCAAAAGTCATGACTAGCACCAAGCTCATCAAAGTTGAAAAGGAATTTATTCTAAAGATCAATTCTTTCATAATAACACTCAAATTAATAATAATTTTATAATACTTCACCACCAGCGCATTGTTTATATTATTTATTATTTTATTATAACTGATTTTGTTCAACATGTCTCCCCATGTGAGTTATATACATACCTATATAATAATTATACTAATGTGTTTTAGATGAGAAATGTAACATTTTAACGTAAATGTATACGCAATTGATTGTAGGATGATTTGAAAACTATTTAATATAAAACCACCCTCAGTTCTCACGAAATTCCAACCTCCCTCGCGAAATCGTGGGCTTTTGCAACACTTAATTTTGTTTATAACTAATAGTAACATTACTTTTAATAATGTTTTGTCACATTATATAGGGTCTGACTCGCCTGGTTCTGCAACTACTCGGGTCTCACCATGGACGTTTTAAAATTCTTCTTTCGGCTTTTTACGCACATAAAGTCATTGCAAGCTATCGGTTTTTGATTTTTTATATTTAATTTCCACTAATTGATACTTTGCGGGTGGTGTTGGCTGTTTTCTTTCCCTTGTTTCTTGCCAGTTGCTTTGATTTAGAAATTTCCCCTACCTTCCCCTCATCGAAAATAAATCCACAAAAACTGTAATAACTACTGTGGCTGATTATAAAGCTATACTAAACGTTGGAGTCCCGGCCACTCTTAACTCGGCTCTAAAGAGCTTCCGGTATCATTCCTCTACCTCATATAGTCTAGGTCTATTAACCAAGAAACTGACTAGGCAACGGTCATAATAGTATCTTCGTTTTTCACGCGAAAAGCTGATAATTTAATGAGCGAGATAGGTTCTTTATCGCGCTGTCTGCACCATGAACGCGTTTTATTAAAATATGTTTTGAATGATCTTTTGAACTAACATGAACTGGCACAACATTTTTTTTTTTTTCTATATTGATATGTGTCTCACTACCTTCAAATTTAGCACTCTACACATTTACAGACATATAATTTTGTCTTTCTAAATGCTGTATGTACCTCATTTCAAAAGGAAGAGGAATACCGTGCAGGTAAGTTTTTCCCCCAAGGATGGTAGGAAGATAAGCTTTCTGGGGGTCACGCGTTAGTAGGATTGAATAAGAAAGCCATTACAGCATTATATACGTTGGAAAACAGAGGATTTCTGCAGCCTCTATATTAACTAACGCGATACATTTTTCTATAATGACCGGGTCTTGAAAACGGCACCTACAGTAAAAGTGGTATGTCTTGGAAACTTAATTATAAACTCGACAGATCTAGAATAACTTCAGACAGAGTATCTCGATATCAAATGTTCAATTAACACCAAATAAAAATATTGAATTCATCTCGCTCCTTTAAATCTTGTTTTCATATAGTTAATACAAATCAGAGTTAAAGTACGCCTTTTCTAACCTTTCTTCTGTCTGTTGTAAAAATCCACAAGTAATACCACAGTTAACCTTAAGGGTGCTTTCCGTACGAGCCTCATTATTATAGAGGTATGTACCAGCTACAAGGAACTAAACAGATTTTCGATACGGTAAAATATTTTTAATTGAGGATGATTCTACACGACGTACTTAAACTCTTATAAAACCAATTGTTAGTCCAATAGGTTATAGATAGACACGATATTGGGTGAATTCCTCTTTAGTGAGATTACGTTATAGAATTGTCAATCGATTAATTTGAGTATCAATGTCTTCCAGTCCTATTATTAACAGAGTTGGAGTTTGAATCACGCCAAGGATATGTTTAATATACACTTTATAAACCTTTTATAAGGTGAAGTTCGATATTACGTCTGAGAGAGGTAAGCTCCAGCTCATTTGTAGCTAGAGAGGAAGGAGCGTATGTTTGAGTTCCATTCGGTAACTGAGTAACTAATATAACAGGTCTTGCATAGGTCAGACGGGATAGTTTTTTTTTACTATATTATAACTGATTCCTTTAAACATGGTTCACAGGATGACGAAACTATATATACCTCAACTAAAGTCTGCGTTCAACCAACGATATAAGTTATAGAAATTCTATCTTTTTGCTATATGTATGTATTCGTCTTCAAACTAAAGATGAAGACCGGCGTAAAGGGACTGGTAAAAATCATGAAAATAATGATTAGGCTTATAGATTAAAAAACTATTAGCTACGCTGTTTTTTAAAATTTTCAAAAACGGTTAGATTGAATATATTACTTTGATGATTAGTATAGTGCGTAATATTGTCCTTAATTAAATTATACTGAACCATGTTGATAACAGTCAAACTAGATGTTTCTAAATGAACACTCTCGAAACAGGCGTACATATGGGCACCATCTTTCCTCGATCATATATATCATATTATTTATTTATGTTTAAAATCTTTTAGTTAACCACTACGCTTAAAATAAATGATCTTCTATCACTACTCGGAATAGTGCATTTTATCAAATAGAACCTTATGATTTCCAGTCACTCACAAACAGATTTTTCTAATACTAATCTGAAAATTTGTAATGTTTTGTTTAATTATCATAAATGTCTTTGTTACCACACACTATGTTAAGGGTAAATCAACTTCTATCATGTCTCTGGATACTACATTTGTCCAAATCCAGCCCTAACCATAAATACTCTCTATTTTAATTCAAAAGTTTTGAACTAACTAAAACTATGTCCAGGATAAATCAACTCATAGCATTACTTAGGATAGTACTTTTATTCTAACCCATCTTTATATTTTTCAAGATCTCGCAAACCAATGGTTATTCTATTTTAATTTGAAAATTTAATTTTTTGTTTAATAAATAATATACATTTAAATTTAAAATATTTTATTTAATAAACACAATCTTCTAGATATATCAACTCTTGTTTGTTACTCTGAATTATGCAACTGTTCAAATCCAACCTTAAATATTTTTTTCAAGCTCTCACAAACGTATTTTTAGCCAATTTCATTCTGAAATATTTGTGCAGTGCGGTTATAACCATTACTATTTAATTAAATACAGAATATTTTAATTATTTTCAATCACTTAGCTAAATATAGTTAATATTTTATCTATAATACTTATTTAAATCATGAATATTTTATATGGTAATCGAGTTCTCTCATAAATACTTTCGATAGTACATTTGTCCAAATTGTCATATATGGTTTTAAAATTTTCATCTTTCTCTATTATAACGTCGACCTTTCTCACAAACATATTTTATCGTCTATTTTAATCCAGAAAAAATGTATTATTGGACGGTTTAACATTTTATCACTTTTAAAACAAAACATTATAACTTCTCTTACAAAAATGTATTATTTTAACCTCATTTATGGGTAGTTTACATTTTAAACATTTATTAATTCTTGAGTTTCATTAACTTCAGTTGATAAATGATGGAACACATTTACTTCTTACACCTGTCTGGTTTTGTTAGGACGTAATCCGCTTCACATTTAGGCTCGTTTCTTTTTCTCCGTGTTAAACACGAACATTTCTTCTGATCCTTCAGTCGACTCAGACATCTCTGTGATTTAAATACAATAAATGGCTACCTAATTAACTGCCACATTGACAAGATGAGGAAGAGAATGATTGATTTAACTCCAGAAACTTGTGAACAGGAAGCAAGATTCATCATTAACGAACCTTAAGAGTAGATACTACCTGTCATTTTTCCTTAACCAATAATATCCTGTCCCGGTTCCACTGAAGTTTATGTTCCAGAAATAAGCAAGCCACCACATCCAAAAGTTGAAGTAGGACCCACTCACTAAAGTCTTTCACCTTAGGGTCTGCCAAAAGAGCCACGCCCCTATCAAACGACTCCAGAACCACTTCAAGTCCAGACCAAGCAGGACTAGAAATGCTCCAGGATTTTTAAATACACTTGTCCTAAAATAAAGGGGAGAAATGCTATGCATCAAGTTATGTGAATCGGCCTTAGGACTAATGTGTTTGTAGTGATTATCTGTGGAGCCATGCTTGAGGTTAAGCTGCAGAAAATTCTGGATTTTTGTTAGCTTGTGTGCAGTGATTAACTAAATAAAAAGAGCTAATTTTTTTTAGTATTCGACAATTGCATGTATTACTAGCACAGATGCACGTTATTTTAAATACATAGCAGAAAGTTATATTTTATTAAATTGCACTAGAAATTAATTGAAGGAACACTAAAAATCATCATTGTAAACAATCAAGTTCCTTGCAACTGATTAGGTTTGGGCTTATGGGTTCGATTTCTAGGCTAAAGCTAGCTTCTATATCACATTGCGTGGAAAGCCCTTGAAAGACGCTAAATTTAATTGTGTCACGCTAGTTGTTAGGGATAGGAAATAACAAAGTTATGTTAAATTTGAAAAATCTACCGTTGTTTATTTGATTATCATCCTCTGCGCTAGTGGGGCCCTCCACCCCGTCAGTATTGGAATGTATCACCTCCGGGAGAAAGGGGGATAACTGAGTATATTGCATCTAATATTTTGGTTTAAGAGGAGCAGTGTATCCCTATTCCACATCATTCCACCCTTACATACACTTTATATATAATTGAGATATATATATATATGTATACATACATATATACACATATATATACACATATATATACACATATATATATATACATATACATATATAGGCCTATATATACATTTATTTTTAATTTGGTTAATAGAAGTTAAAATGTAAAGCCATTAAAATTGATTTTTATTAGTTTTATTTTCAATGAGTTTACAGTTTCTTAAGCGATTTTGTAAAATATTAAATAAAGTGTTGTACAAGTCGACCTATTTGAATTGCTCATCACATTATTTTGCATTTTGTTTAATTTAACTTTTCGCTGTGGTCAATACTCTTAGATATTGGTGGCCTGGTGGTCTAGGGGTAAGGTGTCAGACTTCCGTGTTGGAGGTCCTGGGTTCAATCCTCGGTCCCGGCACAGATTTATCTGATTGCCAAACCCTTCCTCCACCTCTGGCAAGACATGTATTAATCACAACTTGTGAATGAGTGCAGTGCCAGGCCTCCACCGTGGTTCGGATCCCACGTTAAACTGTAGGTTCTCCATTTCATCTCACAATCACCCTATCATTACACGTTAGCGTAAGTGCGTATAACCCGAACGGATAGTAAGATGCGGTGCTAATAATAATAATAATTCTAGATATATATTGTTTTGTAATTTGAAATACATGTATTTAAATTCAATCATCCAAACGGCTTTTTGTTTTATTATCATGGATAAACTTAAGCTATATAGTTTATCCAAAGTTTGTGGTCACTACGAAAAAAAAACCAATCCACGACAAGTTGTAAAATAATATTCTACATAATCCTTATGTTATGGCTAGACTAGAAAAATCACTTAATATTGCAAAATATGTTATATTGAATGCCGAATTGGATAAATTAGAAAAATGTTTTTGATATATTATATGTTAGTTGTTGGCTTAGCTTTGTTTGTGCTTTACAGCATAAAATCAAATGTTTTAAAGTAAAACTACTATTGCATATATTATTTTTCAACATCTTCTGCATTTTGTTTTTAATTTTTCTAAATTCCATATAATAGCCCATTTAAGTTAAAAAATAGTATGTAAGTTATTTTTCGAAGCGTAATTTTGATAAACTATTATTTTATTTTTAGAAATCAAAATGTGTACAAAAAAAAAGTCCAATAAAATCTATTTAAATTTCATGTTTGTGCCAGAGTGTTCCAGTTAAGGCCTACGTGTAGTCCTGGGAAAAGCAGCCCACACAATGGAACAAGGAGCAGCTCTCCATCTCCGAGTGGACCAATTGACTATAGGGATAGTTTGCGCAGGCGCAAAATCCATCGATGTGATGTTGCTGGTTGTGAAAAAGTCTATACGAAAAGCTCCCACCTGAAAGCGCACAAGCGAACCCATACAGGTATTATTAGTAGTGAATAGTTGGCGTTTCAGGATTACTAAATATGTATTATATTGTCCTTTTCTTCAAATATTGTGAAGCCCTCTCGTACCCCAACTAAATCATGTGTTATTTTATGTCACTTTCACTTCCGGCGTATGAATTCGGTATAGATTTTCCTACTTGAGTATTAATTACTCCTCATGACATTAGTTCTTTTAGTGTGTGACATGTTTGAAAATTATTAATAAGGCGTGGTCTAAGCCTAACTCTAAATCATGAAGTCGAAGTGAAATATTATTAGCTTTGTTTTTTGTCCCAATTCCTCCGATTTTCATTTTAATTTTCAAGGATTGGGTGCGGTTGGAGAAAAACAAAAGGTCCGTTTCATTTTGGTTCTTGATTAGGTTTCGATTAGGTTCTTTTAAATTTTTGACGTGAATACGTCTTTAAATTCGCTACCATACGGGGGCAATCCAAAAAACCTAATGATAACAAAATCGGGGGATACAGTTTGGTGTTGTAGTTTCGAATCTTTCCTCTACATCTAAAATTAAATTATACCACTGGATAGCTAAAGGATCAAAGAATTCATTACGATAAGCGAGAACAGTGACGCATCGTGCGCGGTGGAGGGGGAAGCGCCGCCATTTTGAGGTTATTTTGCTGCGTATCGAGATTTGCAATTAGTATAACTTTAGACTCGGAGAAGCTACGATGTTCGTTTAAGTTTTAATCGTCAGCTGTCGTCAAAATATATCGATTGTATGTAAAACATTAGTTTAAAGTAGTGACAGTGAATATAATAAGGTGTTAGAATAAAAAAATATTATCAAAAATACAGTTTGGCGTTGTAGTTTCGAATCTATCCTCTACATACAAAATTATACCACTGGATAGCTAGATGATCAAAGAATTCATTACGATAAGCGAGAACAGTGACGCATCGCGCGCGGTGGAGGGGAAAATATAACCCGTTACATAAACTTATTCACGTACAACACACGGCCGTGTCCATGACACAGCCACACCCCATTTTTTAAATAGTTTTACTACCACTATAAAATGTGTAAATAAAAAGTATATTAAAACAATTTAAAATAAAATTTGTGTATGTAACCAGAGAAAATAAATATAAACAGGATAGATATCTTAGTTACAAAAAGTTTAAGCTTATTCTTTAGTGTTTGACGAAAGTATAAGTATTTCAGAAACATATCACCTTTCAGTATGTATTCGTGAATTAAACGAGTCTTTCCAAGTGCCATAAAAAATGCTAAAACCTTTCAAGCTTGAAACACACCACTAATGGTGAAGATGTTTTATAAACGATGAAAAAGTGTTTGTCCGACAATGTTTAGATAGATTTTTTTTTAACTACAGGAAGAAATTGAAATTTTTGTTATGAACGAGGAGAGACTACCAGTTTCTGAATTAAATGATGAAGAGTGGTTTTCGGACCTACGTTTTTTGAAACCGGAAACTCTGCAGATGGAAGTAGGCCTAATTGATTTACATTGCAGCATTGACGCAGCACATTCACGCCACATCAAAAATCAACTTTTGCAACACTTATGTGACAGGGAGAAGTATCCCAAATTAAGAGATTTGGCCCAAAAAGTAGTGAACGCCTTCGGATCCACATACGTTTGTGAAACTTTAAAAAAAAAAAAATTTCATAAAAGTAAATCTCGAGCTTCAATATCAGATGGAAATTGGAAAAATCAATTAAGATGTGCAACTACCAATATTGAAGACAATTTTTAAAAATAGATTGCGAGGAAATAAAAAGCTAATATCTCATTGAAAGATGTATATTATAATATGATATAATAAAATTAAAAAAATTAATGGCATTTAATTTCCTATTTTTAAGTATCGTTTTATTCTGTATGTGGCCCGCGGACAGTTATAGTTCGTCAAAATAGCCCGAGGAACGATTTGGTTTAACCAGTCCTGATTTAGGGGTTTTAATGATTGGCAGCAACCAAAAATTAATTTTGTTTGAATTAATTCAAGCAAAAAGCTTTTCCCTATTGTTGGCCTACTAATTGTTGCTAACTTTGTTAGTAGCAGAAATTTTGCGACCGCTCCTGATCAAAGAATGTTGATAAGAAAATTTAACACCTCGGGCTATAGGCTACTCTTAGGTACTAACTAAGCTATTGGTTTTAGGGATTAGGAAATCTATATGCATAGGAAGTATACCCGCATTTGCGTGGAAGGAGAATGAAAAACCATTTTGGGAAAACCATCCTCGGTACACCCGACCAAGATTCGAACCTCGATCTCCCCATCATCGGCAGTCTAGCCTACTGCGAGAGTGACGACTAAGACCATGCGGCCACGGAAGCGGATAGCTAAATGTTACTCGCCAGTTATTTATGCTGGAAACACTGTTCATAATATTCTACTCGTGTATCAATTTACATTCAGTGTACATCTTTGTGTCGTTTTGTTGTGTAATAGTATCAATAATTTCTTTCAAAGTGCAAAATGGAATGGCCTAGAGAAAAGGCATTAAACCTAACTGAAGAGTACCTAGAAAGTTAGTGTTTATGGAATCACGATCATGGATTACAAAGACAAACTGTCAATTGCTGTAGCAATAGCTACCTCCTCCTATGAAGCCATGACTTGGACCGGAGGAATTGCCAATAACCCAGGCGCTTCTCACGAAGTATATTGGGAACAAAAATTTTCCAGCTCTAGGCATTCTGAAATTTAAAAATTTCCCAGGTGACTAGTTGACAAGGGCAATTTGGAATACCAAAGGTCTGGGGGCATGAAATACAACCCAGTTAATAGGGGCGAGGGAGTTCTCCCCCGGGAAATTGATCAAATTTGAGGTGATATTGGGCCTTTAATCAAAGCTTTAGGCAACTGTATTTTCAATGTTGTTCGTGATGAATTTTTCAATTATAAGTGTTATTTATTTTGACATTCGCCATCATTGCTTGTAGGAAAACTAACAAGTTTAATCTCGTAAAATTTTAAGGCTTTATCAAGTGATCAACTTGAAAAAATTGCCTAACCTTCTTAAGGTTACTAGTGTCTAGTAGGCTATTAGTAATAGTATACAGTGACAGCGGAGTTTCTAGCTAAAGTGATTAACTAAGCTTTCTATACATTCTACCAGAGATGGTATTTCCTTTCAATGTTTGATGAGTTATGAATCTGAGAACGTTTTATGAGTAGGTCTTGACAATTGGGTAATTTAAAATCTGTCTGTACATATCTGCGTTAAAGAACTTCACTATCAAAAGTACTGTATTATGGTGCAGAGTAATTCTAGAATTTCCCAACTTAAGATCTTAACTCTCCACAAAATTGCCAACTCTCAAACTTTTCCCCAACATTAGGGGGGTTGACAACCCCCCTTTCCCAGGGTGACGCCCCTGCCAATAGTATGCTATAGCTTAAAATCCTTTCAACTATTAACATGTTGATATACATGAACTTTTCTATCAACTTTTAATTCTTTCCTTACAAATTGTTTATGATATGCGAGCAAATTTTTTGTCAAAAATATTATTAGCATTTTGTCACCAACATTTATCAAAACAGTCATAAAATAGTTAATTAACATATTTGTTACTAGTAACTGCCTTTAAATATGTTTTTGTCGCCCTAAGCTAAGTACATCCTAAACTTTTAACTTAAAGGTAAAATGAGAATACCATAAGTTTTAGGGCCTACACAATGTAGCAGTAATAATTCCTCATAAGTGCCTAGTGCTAAGTACTCATTGACACTTTTATCATCCCCTTAGAAAATAAATACATCTTACCTTGACAAAAATCCTGAAAAAAGGAAAATTTAGAATCTTTAATAACCTATAAGAACCTTTATAAACTTAAATACATATATCGATTCCTGTTCTGGTTAACAAGCAATTTATTTTTAGGGTTCCCTATTACGGGTCTGCTTCCTTTAAAATTACTGATAATTTCTATTATCGGTTCTGATTCCGAGTCAACTTCCTGCTCTAAATATTGAGCTTGCATCCCAAATATTACTTGATTCGTAAGTATGAGGTAAAAACAAACCTACATAAAAAATAATTGTTTATTGACATTATTTAATTTATTTTATATTCATCCAAGTATTGTGAAAAGCGTCTAACCTTAAAAACTGTACATACTCAGTGGCTTGGATCTAGATCCAAAACAGGAAATTTTGAGGGGCTTAAAATTTTCCAGAGATGTAGAAGCAGTAGTGATTGGGTGAATAGGATAGAGAGGGCAAATTAGCACATGAAAATAACATGGAGAGATAGGCACAGAAACAAGGTTCCTAAATTTAACCTAGCGGGTCCTAACATAGATATATATGTGTGTATATATATATATATATATATATATATATATATATATATAAAGTAGCAATAACACAAGAAAATAGTATGGAGATTGAGGAGAAAATAGATTTCCTTAATCGAATTTATCTTATCCACATAGAGATATGTCAAGTAATGTAACCTATAGAGTAACACATAACACTAACTTAGAGATAGAGGGAGAAAACATATTTCCATAGCTAAACTTAGCTTATCCATGCAAAAAAATATGTCCAGGAATGTATTGAATAACATTTGGAGAGAGAGGGAGAGAAAACCACAAAT
>CABFWB010003017.1:27760-68733 GCA_902151455.1 Timema bartmani | reverse complement strand
ATATATATATATATATATATATATATATATATGTACATGATGGTTTCATACAAAGTTACTTGGTTTTGAGACGCTGACAAAATGACATAATCTATTATTTATTTAGTGGACGTCTTCAAGGTCATTTCAATGTTAGTTATGGTTTTTCAAATGGGACAGTGTATTTTTTATTGCAGAATATTACTCTACGAAAAAAAAAAAACAAGCAACTTTTTCCCGAAACACTTTTTTACCCAAGGTATATTTTTTTATAGTATTTAAGGAAGTAGCATAAGATGCGTATGATGGTTTTAGAACTGTTTTTATTTAATTTTATTGGCTACTAGAATCTGTAGACTGTAGAGTGTAAACAAATACGAGAAAAACAGTTTCACCAACAAAAAACACAAACGTTCGTTCATAAGGGTCGAAATGTTAAATTACAACTATTCGAAATGATGACCTTCTAATTCGATACACTTTCCAATTCGCTCTATAAAAGAAATGTGAGTATTGAATAGAGTTTATTGATCATTATCTCTGCAAGCAATTCTAAGGGTTCGGCCAGACTGACAAGCGTGCGAGCGAGCGCGTAACTAGCAGATAGCTCTCGTTAATTGTTGATGAGAAGGCTCCGAATTTTGGCTGAGTGAACTGAGGGGGGTTTTAACAAGTGATTTATTGTTGTGGTTTTTTCATCCTCTCTTCACGCTAATGGCGATTCTTATTTGTAAAGGCCTACTTTGATAATATTTAAGTATTTTAACATATTAGTTTTACATATATATATGGTTTATGATCTTACCAATTAAATTATGCCAAGTGTGCTAAACCTATCTATAGTAATAAAAATGTCAAAATGAGAAGTTTTCCTAGTACTCAATGAACCAACATACAATAATATTGCCTAGCGCCTGTAAACTAGACTGTACCGGGTCGAGCGCGCGCGCTTGAAAAATAGAACCAGTTCTTTCAAGCGCGTGCGCTCAGTCTGGCCACCTCACATTACAAACAATGTGTTCTATTTTATATTTTAGTCGCTAGCGCTCTCGCTCGCTCAGTCTGGCTGCCCCCTAATGCGTTCCAGCACGTTTTCTGGAGTTTTCGGTACATTTTGGTATACTCTTTCTTTCAATAAAGAAAAAATCTGGTGTTAAATTTGGTGATTTAACAGGCCAACTAATTGGACCACCTCTACCGATCCAGCGGCCATTAATCCTTGGTATAGAAAGTTTCTGTATTTGTCTCTATTCATTGTACCGTCAATAAAAAAAGGGCCCAATCAATTTATCTCCTATAAGTCTGTACCAAACATTCACAGTCCTAAGGTGCTGTCTTCCAACTTGGCGCAACCACCGTGGATTTTCTGCACTCCAATAATGCATGTTGTGTCGGTTAACATAACCATGATTTGTAGAGGTCGATTCATCAGAGAACAATACTTTAAGGGAAAGTTCCTACTTATTGTTACTTGATCAAGTGCTCATTGGCAGAATGCCACTAGATTGAGGAAATCTTCTCCGTGAAGCTCTTGATGCAACGACACGTGCTAAGGATGGATTGTATTATGCTTCAATATTTTGAGCACACTACTCTTGGATATTCCTAAATCCCTATAAATCGCATGAGAACCTACATGAGGATTATGAGCTACTGCGGCTAGCACTGCGATCTCACTATGTTCACCGGTGACAGTTGCTCGGCGGCTCCATGTCTTCGATTTAACATTTCCATTTTTCACAAATTCTTTAACTACACGATAAAAAGATCTACATGACAGCGCATTTTCTCAGGAAAACGATCAGCTTACAGTAGAATAACATAATTCACTTTTTTCTACATTCACCCATAAATTAAAATCATTTCAATGTTTTTAGCAACATAATAATACTCTTTAGCTCACAATACGTAGATTTACAATAAACTAAAATACCTCATATGATGGAGAATCGTGTATTCTGTTTAGTGTGAATGTTTATTCATAAGGATTGAAATGCTAAATTGGTCTACTTTATATGTAAACATATTAGGTAGACAAATTTAACATTTCGATCCTTATGAACAAACGTTTGTTTTTTGTTTGTGAGAGCGTTTTGCTCCTATTGGTTTACACTCTATAGATTCTAGTAGGCAATAAATTGAAATAAAAACAGGTACAAAACCACCATACGTATTTTTTTGCTTCAGTAAATATCATCAAACATAAGCCTTGGGTAAAAAAGTGTTTTCGACGTAAGTGACTTTTTTTTTATCGTAGTATATGATTCTGCAATAAAAATACGGGATCTCATTTGAAAAACAATAGTTGACCTTACGATGACCTTGAAGACGTCCACTAAATAAAAATATATTATGTCATTTTGTCAGCGGCTCAAAACCAATCAACCTTGTATGAAACTTTTTTTTCTTAAATGCATCTTTTTAAAGATATTTTTCTGTGCCAACTTAATATATGTATGTGTGTGTGTGTGTGTGTGTGTGTGTGTGTATGTGTGTATATATATATATATATATAGAGAGAGAGATAATGGAGTATTATTATGGAAAAAGGAAAACAATAATGATACTAGCACGCATGTGATTCAAACCCTGATTTATGTGTCTGCAAACGTACATATCTAGTCTAGAAGATGCGGGAATCGAATCTTGACCTTAGTATCGACTGAAAAGAGTGAGAGATGATTCTTTACCATGCCGAGTGAATTAACTTTTGCTCCCATCCATCCTTATTTAAATTCTATAAATCTAGATATGAAGAAGTTGGTTAGTAGGAAATACATGGGCATTAGTATAGAGAAAGGAAGGAAAAACCATCGTGATAATTTTGGGTACCTAATGTAGAAGTAATATCTGAAGGGTTTACAAGTCAGGCACCAGAGGAGGAGTCCAAGGGAGGCACCTGTACTGGATCTAGAACTGTAGGGGAGCCCCGCACTTAAAACTTACAAATGCAGCGCGCGTCTAATGATATTTATACTAACAAAGACGTCTGTGAGAACTAGCTGTTCAATTGAGTTTTTATTAAAACTTCAAATATGATCGATATACAAATAATAATAATATTGTATACATGATTAATTTAATAATAATAATAATAATAATAATTTGCTACACGAATATGAATCATTGGTTTTCTATTCCCATTATTTTCTAATCTTGCATTTCTATACCTATCAGGGGAAGGAGACCCTAAATCAATCTGTGTATCGGGCCCAAAAAATTTCCAGTCCACCTCATTAACCCTATCTCTTTTAGGCTCTCCCACCTGTGTCTAGGTATTACCAATGGTTTTGCCAATCAATACTCTAGGTTTTAGAATCTCCCATTCGCGCTTAATGTCTTGCCCACCGTAATATTTTATCATCCTAACAATGTCTAGTGATGGGTACATGGTTTGTAACTCATAATTATGTAACTTCCTCCACTCCTATATATTTTAATCCCTTTTTGGGCCAAGTATCTTACTAAGCACCTTGTTTTCGAACACCCTAAAATTATTTTCGTCGTGTAAAAAAAGATTGTTGCTGCTAATTAGAATTGTTCCCTAAATATTTAAACTCATTAACCCTGTCGAATGAGATGTTGTTCGCAGTAACCTCTAAATGATCATCCTCAATATGTGTTAATCACTAAGCAACAGAATGAAAACACGGTTCTCTTATTTTCGGGCGTTGGACTAGTATTTAATGCAAGCTCCTCACTGTTTAGCAGCATCTACCTACCTTTTACCTCGGTTAAATGCACTTAAATTAGCGCAGAGGGGATTTGGAGAACCTTGTATCCGCATTAACTAAGGAGAAGAAATATAAGAAAAATACTAAACTCAGTGAAAGAAGAAAAGAATATAAGGAGGGCTTGCTTACTCTTTGAGGCAAATGGTGGACATTGGAGCCCCCTACCCCCTCCTCCAGCGCCCTCTCTCCTCGAGCCCTCTCCCCTTCCTCAGGCTCCCCCTCCTGGCAACCCTTTTTTCACACACCCACACTACCCTCATACCCATAATGGTAGTATCCCTCCAAATGGTGATGCAATTCCCCCTCTTTTCACCATCGCATGCGATAGCCGAGCTACCAACGTCGCGAAACCATAGCGGTTAACTACAACCACCCCTCCTCCTCCACCCACCCTTCCCTGTGATCCCAAGATGTAAAGGGTTTCCATTCTATTTCCAGGCAAATGATGTGCACTTCACCGACCCTCTGCTCCTTTTCATCAGGTAGCCTAACCTACTACTTGCAGGTGCCGTAGTACAGCAATCAAAACCCTGATTAAAAATTCCCGGAAGTGGGGTTGCCAACATCATGACCCATAACGGTAAATTCCCCTCTTCATCCCCACCCCTACACAGACTAACTCAACCAAACCTCTTACACCCACCCTTCCAGTACCAACCTCCTTCCTTCTACTCTCCCCCACAAGACAACTCGGACCCATGACGTTAAATTACCATCTCCAACTCCACATCCACCTCCTACTCATTTACACCACCCCCGATCCCACCCCACTAAGAATTAATTACGGTGGATTCCCTCCTACCCCACCCTTCCTCCAAACCATGTACCCCTCCCCCTCCACATCCCTCACACCTTTGTAACCAAACTATCCTTCGAAAAGAATAATATGTTATAGAACTATTGTATAAATACTAGGGTACCTATAGTAAAAGAAAATGCAATCCAAAAAACCTTCCCCTTCCTTCCTCTCACCCCTCATATTTATCCATGATCCTCCTGCTGATGCAATTTTCTTACCCCCGTACCCTGATCTCAAATCATTGATTGACTATTTGAGAAGTAGCGGCCGAGAGAAACATTTCACTGGGATCGTGTCATGACATTCTGACCAAAAAATTGGAAATGCATCGAGTTACTTTAAAATTTCTCCAACGGCTGCTGACTCATGTTCAGAGAGACAACTACGTTGTGATCTGTCAGGAACGTTTGGATCGTGAAAAATAGGACGAAAACTTCATGGAAAGAACTATCACTGGTGATGATATATGGGTTTACGACCGCTATTTCAAGCTGAATACCCAGTCTTCACAGTGGGTCGGAAAAATTCGGTGGGACCGAAAAAAGAAAGCAGATCAGGTCGAACGTGAAAGCCATGCTAACGGGTTTTTATGTTTTTTTCAAGATGAGGGCGCTGTCCATCACGAATTTTTACCAGGGAGACAAACAGTGAATCAGTGCTATTATCTCCAAGTGCTGAGACGTCTGAGAGAAAATGCCAGGAGAAAAAGTACCGAGCTGTGGAAAAACAAATCCTGGTTCCTCCATCATGACAACTCACCCACACAGGTGCCAAAATGGAGACAAAAGTGCTTTCCTTACTTGCCTGACCTGGTCCCCACGGACTTTTTCCTGTTTTTAAAACTAAAACCCACCTTGAAAAGACAAAGATTCAACACGATTGAAGACATCAATGAAAAGTCGCAAAAAGGCCTACACACGATCCCGAAAAACGCCTATCATCAAAGCATCATTCAACCTATTATTATTATTATTATTATTATCTCTCATTGGTTATAGCACTACATCATGATTACTCATTTTGTCATAGACTAGTAATCGTAATCATACGTCGTACATATATATAAAATATTAGATAATCGCTGTCCGAGCAGAATAATTCGTGACACTTGATGACATTCATTGATTGAAATCATGTATCATAGACGTTTTATATGAGTACATAGTTCAGAGTCATGCCTGAACCCATACACATGCCTATACAACATTTGATAATCTTTCATTGATCAGAACCATACATCAGGCTTACTTACATGGCATAGGATCATTCTTCATTGATCAAAGTCATACAACCTACGACATTTTTCTTGTTCATAATCTATCGATCCGAGTAAGTGATCTGAACCAAACAGTTGATCATCCATAATTCACAAGGATAGTGAAGCATTTTACTTATAAGACATTTGAACATCTTTTATTTATCAGACATCATACTTATTATACATTTAATAATCCTTCCTTGATCGTATACATACTTCAAGCTTGATTAGAATCTTGCAACATCATTACTAGACATTTTATCATCATCCATTGAACAGATTCATGCTTCATACTCTTACGGTGTGTGTACTTGAACACCGTGTTTTGATCACTAGCAATAAAGTTACACACTAGCATTTACATTACAAATAATGCTCTAGATTGAACCATTTGAACAAAGAATGATTACGCAGGTGTTAATACATGCAACATTTATAATAATGTATAAAAACTGCTGTCAAGTTTTTACCACGATAGGTTACCTAAAACTTAAATCGTGACGCCGTCGTGGGGACCGCGAGAGTGTTTACTAGCTTTTCTTACATTGAACGTAATGCAGTTAACACATATTAAAACATTTTTAATTTTGCACGATGGATACAAAACTAAAAGTAGCACCAAAAGAATCTCACGTTCCTTATTTAGGGAAAAGTAGGATGAAGTAATTGGACTGCTTGGCAAAAAGATAAAGTAAAAGGAAAGGCGTAGTGATGCTGCAACTCCTTTTCGCTACAAGGCTGGTAAATTTTTGATGCTTTGTACAAGCTATCAGCTGATCCGATAACTAATGGATTTGTTAAGAACACTATGTTAAGTTTGGCCACAAAGATAAAGAGTTTCAAATGTGTGTGTTGTCTAATTGTTTGGCAAGCAGCTCTCATTGGGATCAACATAGTCAGCAAAATACTTCAAAGACAAAACATGAACGTTTCAAAGGTAGTTGAGCAATCGTAAAAATAAAAAATAAATCTAGGAAATATTTGGTCAGACAAGCGTTTTCAAGAGACAATGGTCAATGCAAAGGAAATGGCTAAAACCCTTGAAATTGAGCCAGAGTTTCCAGCTAAATCACAAGTGCACTCCATCGGTAATAAAAGCGTTATTTGACTATGAGTTACAAGACTTCAACTGTGGATTTTAAAAAGGCATTCAAAGACCACTTTTTTTCTACGTATTGGACCGTGCCTTCATGTCCTTAAACGATACATTTGTCCAACTTAACATACTAAATGACACATTTAGTTTTATGTATGAGAATAAGTGTCAGGAAAACGATGAACCATTGAAAAAGTGTACGAAATTTCAGCCTGACAAAGATCGTTGTGACGTTGGTGGTATACAACTACATTAAAACTTTTAATGCCAATTTCTTTATTATCTGATTAGTTGAAGTATCCGGCGTTGCGCGGGTGAAATATTTGTTATTTTATTGATTTTACGTGGAAGGTAACTTTAAAGTTGGTGCGTTGACCTGGCCATATTTTATATATTAATATACATTATATAAGAGTATAAAAACTATAATTATGGGTTATTTACATATTACATCTTGCTGTATGGAGCAGATACTTTGACTCTCAGGAAGATGGAACATAAATATTTGGAGAGCTTTGAAATGTGTTACTGGATAAGATTTAAAAATATCCGGTGGACAGACATGGTGTCAAATGAAGTCCTAAGAAGAGTTGGTGAGACGATAACCATTTTGGATGTGGTTCTTCGGTACAAAGCAAACTGGATCGGACACATCCTTAGGAGGATCTGTCTTCTGCACGACGTCATAGAAGGCAAGGTTGGGTGAACGAGGACCTTATGAATAAGGATTCAAATATTGTTTGACTTGATGGAAATATGAACATTCTGGGAGCTGAAGGCGAAGCCAGAGGACAGAGTGCATTGGCTGTATAATTTCACAGGCAAAAGGAATTGACCTGTCGTAGGACAGAACATATAATACCTTGACCCTGAAGAGCCTCCTGATAGTTACTGTTAACTGTCTTTCCATTTAGAGCCAAGATGAAGATATTCTCACCACTTCCCACTCTGGAACAACCATCGTAGATCTCATGAGAGTGGCTTCAATCATATTCGACATTTTCTTGACGGTGGATCCAGATTTCTGAAAAGCATAACAGGCGCACCAATTTTCAGCTTCAAAATATGCGAAGGTACTCCAAGTAGATACAATTCGTTCAGAAACTCAGGTGATTAGTTAGTAATAATACTTAGCACCGCGTCTTACTACCCGTTCGGACTATACGCTTAAATACTAATTACGCTAATGGGTTAGAAATTGGGAAGGTTGAATATAGAGGAAGTGAACCCGTATTTGCGTGGAGGGAGAGCGGAAAACCGTTTAGGGGAAAACCTCCAGTTTACCCGAGTGAGATTCAAACCTCATCTCCCCGTCCGCGGCAGTCTAACTCAACATGAAACTATTGCGTTAGCAAACTACACCACCGAGGCGGGTTAGATTATTAGTTGACCACCTCATCTGTATCAGAAACAGTGTCAGTTGACCTTTACATTTTAAGGCTATCTGGCAATTGAGCTAAAAGTTGGTTATTGATGACATTAACAGCACGTGGTGCTAAAAAGTTGATCAGAAAAGTCTTTCCGTTACCATTTGGCGCATCCACAAAAAAAAATGCCACCACACCGATCAAAAACTGCTTTTATAATCTTCTAGGGTGGCGCCTGGTTGGGGTTGGTTGGAAGATCTGGGTTTAAGATGTTCTCGGCCTCGTGGCGACTGCCTTAACTTGGACAGGACAAGAGTCTTCCCGCCCCTTCCTACGGGATGTTCCTCGTCCAGTAATCCTGGTAGATTGCCTCCTCGTGGTGGCCCCCGGGCAATGTCTGGAGGGTCTTACCAAAAAGGCGCCTAGATCTTTTCAAGATCGATTGTGTGGGAGTAAATGGGAGGTAGGGGGCTGCACCTACTCACCACACACACACTAAGCGGCTAGTAGCTAGTACCTTCCTGGAAAGTTGGTCAGGTCATCTCCATGAGATCTCCGCTGAGCAACTCAGGTCGAAAGCCCTTTCATGGTGATTCCTGAGCCTAGGCGCCTGACCTCCTAAGGGTTAACGCCTCTACGTGAGTGTTCAGCACTCACTGAAGGAGGATCCAACTCCTCCTAACGATGGAATCTGGCCAAGGTGGAGGGCGGGGGGTGTTCAAGTTTTCCGGTGATGACAGGGATTGATAGAGGGCTAGGGGCATCGGTACCTAATCTGCCCGCTGCGCATGTTTTACATTTGTGGCTACTATTGAAGGAAACGGGCATGATTATTTGGAGGATCCTTGTAAGAGGTATCTGTTCCCCAAACAAGTGGATGCCAGACCCTGACACGGCAGGTGAGTTACCACTTTGGAAAGGCTCTGGACTTTTACAAGGTGTCATTCTAGTGACGTGACAGTATCCCTTATATCATAATATTTTCAAATACTTTCTCTCTTCTCATTTCATTTATATGAATTTAATTATGATTATTCCTTCCACTGGTCAGGTCAAAAACAGCAATTTGTCCACATACTTGCAAACGTATTGATTGGCTTGACGGAATTTAAATACTCAACGTTGTGTAGGCATTGGAGATTCTTGATAGCAGAGGACAATACTGAACAATCCATGTATTGTCCACCAACACCCTGGACCCACGAACATTGACGCCTGCTATAGACCCCCATCTTTTAGGCTTCTCCAGCAACTGAGTGAGTATCCATCTTGACCTGTTTGTATCGCTTTCAAAAAAGGTTGTGTGCATATACCAACCTTCATACACGGAAAACAGGAATTATGTTTCCACAGGGGACATGCACCATCCGAGTTGTTACAATGCTAAATATATCTGGTTTTACATATGGATTTGGTATTTCCGGGCTGATTAAATCATCCACTCTATGCACAAGTAAAGTATATTGAAACTACACCAGAATGTGGGCATGGGAAAGTCCTCGCTTCCGCCACTCTAAATATGGCATCGAATGTTACCAAATTGGTTTTCCTTGATGATGAGACCCATGATTGTCTTGTGCTTTTGATGAAAGACCCTTGCTAACAAATCATGACGGTCCTGTGGTTTTTGACCTGTAAATATTTAATCATTTATCCCCGCTCAACTCGGATTACTTGAGAAGGTGATGAAAAGGTCTTGTCGACCATAGTTCCGTACGGTAAGAGGATCACCTGGCCAATGTCGGCAATATTTCCGTCATTGATGACAGTATCCTTCAGATGCGCATATGGATTTGCTCTCAGTGTCCTTTGGTTCAGTCAAATGTACCTTAGCCTTTCAGACTTAATCTTGGCGTACAATTCACGATAAATTGATGGAAGAGGTATTTGCTTCTCAGCAAGGCCGTAGCCAGCCAATAATTTCAGGGGGGGTTTGGTGGGCCCATCCCCCAATTGACGGAGGCTAGAAAAAATTCTAAATAAAAAACTGTTCTAGAAGCTATCTGAAGTGTTTTTTATGGCAACACTACCCCCAACTATCGGAGGCTAGGACAAATTCTATATATTTAAACACCTCTAGATGCTCTCCAAACATTTTTTTATAGTAGTATAGTTAAGGAAAAATTATAAATATTGAACACCTCTAGAAGCTCTCTGAAGTGTATTTTATGGCACCATAAAACCCTAACTGCCGAGGGCTGGGAAAATTTCTAAATATTAAACACCTCTAGAAGTTATCTGAAGTGTTTTTTATGGCAACATAACCCCCTAACCGCCGAAAAATAGGAACAATTCTAAATATTAAACACCTTTAGAAGCTATCTGAAATTTTTTTTTACTATAACATAACACCATAACTGCCGAAGGCTAGAAAAAATTCTAAATAATAAACACCTCTGGAAGCTCTCTGAAGTGCTTTTTATGGTAACACAGCCCCCTAATTTGTACTTGTACCTTAATTTTGATATTGTTTGAACCATAAATAAAGCCATATATATCTTGTTCATAAAATTTCGGGGGGGGTTTGAACCCCGAAAACCCCTCCCCCTGACTACGGCCTTGCTTCTCAGTATAATATTAAAACTTGAATAGCGCACCATAGTCCTGAAAGCATAAATGACCATAGCAGAAATATATATATATAAGCACCGCGTCTTACTACCCTTTTGGGTTACACGCTTATGCACTAAATACGTTAATGGTTTTAGGGATTAGGAAGGTTATATATTTAGATGAAGTGCACCCACATTTTCGTGGACGAAAAAATACAAAACAATTTTGGAAAAAAACTCAGTACACCCTTCCGTATAACCCGAACAGATAGCAAGACGCGGTGCTAGGTATTATTATTCTTTGAGACAAGGCTAAGCTTACTTTTATATTTTTAATTTTAGGGACTAGTTTTAAAAATGTTAAACTCAAGTCCACAATTAATATTCAAAAAACCTTTGAAATAGGTTATAGAGGTATAGTTTAAAATTGTCTTACCGCCATTGGTTGGGGAGCAGACCCCAAACCCCCATGTTTTAGGTGCATTGGTTGGATAAATCATAAATCTCCGCCCCTAACAAGGTTTAAAATTTAAACAAAATTGTTATAATCATGTTCAAATTTTTTTTTAATTTTTAAAGATCTCTCATCAGTAGGCCTAAACTACCTCTAATTTCAGGGTTGAATTTAAAATTTAAAAACATTCCTGAAGTATGACCATATGATATCTAAATATAAAGTTTGAACAAAAGCCATCCAACTGTTTTGGATCTAGTCCCAGGGACAGACAGAAAATCAAAATTCTAAAAAAAAAAAATTATTACTTGCAGGTACATAAAAGGTCAAGATTCGTTATAATCTACAGATTGAAACTTTTCACTATTACAATTATTTCCATTTATATAAGAAAGTAGAACTAATTAATTAATTCAAAATCATGTTGGAAGCTAAACAATATTAATAAAATATTTCTGCCAGGCAAAGCCAGGTACTGTTCACGCTAGGCATATTGTAGCCCTATCCATTTCACTTTAATCAAGTCTGTGCTGAAATAAAAGAATTTCCATCAAAACAAAACCAATTATTGATGAATACTTAACTTTCATGACAAAATCTACTGATAAATCAAAATATTAACAGTATAGACGAAACGATGTATCTCTACATCTATCTAATTAGATTTTTGA
The DNA here is from genome assembly GCA_902151455.1 of Timema bartmani. NCBI lineage: Eukaryota > Metazoa > Arthropoda > Insecta > Phasmatodea > Timematidae > Timema > Timema bartmani. The sequence continues at coordinate 56,823 of CABFWB010003017.1, read as the reverse complement.
ATTAATTAAAAACCAGGTCGGAAGCAAAGAAATATTATTTTAATATTTCTTCTGGGCAACGCTGGATACTTGCTAATAAATAAAAAAAACCTAGCAACAACAAAAATCTAGGTCACAAAAAGCAATGAACCAAACAAGGATTGCAACATAAGATTACATAATATACATTTTTATCAAGACAAATACCTTATAGATGAAATGACACCAGACTTCTGCATTCTGATGAACCTTTCTACTCTTTATTGCATTTGTTACCCTTTTTGCCCTTTTTAAAAGGTATAAAAATCACAACTAGTGTAAAAAGTAAATCCAAATAAATTTTTATTAATATCGCTTTGCTTCCGACTCTGTTTTTAATTAATTAAAAAGTATTTTTTAAAAAGGGTTAAAAGGGCAAAAAGGGAAAGAGGGGGAAGTAGCTAATAAAAGTAAAAGGGGTAAAAAGTTCCAAAATGGCAAAAAGCATAAAAGGGGTAGAAATAAAATCTAATCAAAATTTCAAAATTCCTGCTTCCATGTGCACATGTTTGTGTGCAGGGACTACCAATACCCAAATTGCAAAACTATATGAAATATAATATCTAACAGCAATAATATTTCTTTGGGTTTTAGTTTTAATTCATTAATCCTCTAAAAATTGTAAAATTCCACTTTGAGGTAAACATGTCCATGCAAAATCATACTAATTTTTTAACTTAAGACCTCTGCATGCAGTAGATATTGTGCAGTGCTCATGACAGACAGACAGACAAAGTTTATCACTACCAACCGTTTCATTGAAAACTTCCCAAATTTAACCGTGTCGCTTCGAATCCTACTCACCCTTCCAGTGGCCTCTGCTTCAAAAGAAAAGGAGCTTCTCAAAAGAAAACTCACTAAGAACTGGTACTTGAGATCCACCATGTCACAGGAACATCTCGTAGGACTGACAATGGTGTCAATTGAATAAGATGTTCTTCAAGAGATTGACATAGATTCATCATTAAAGACTTTGCAGAAATACAGTTGGATGTATAATAATTTTTATACATTATATTATAAATTTATAAATGTAGCATGTAGTATGTAATAAAGATTAATTCTGTAATAGGCGAATATATAAGATACTGTAGATATTCTTAAACAGACATCAAATGTTACCAAAGCCATGTCATATAGGGGCTGTCAAAAAGCAATCTCGCCCAGGTGGAAAATTTACCTTGGACCGCCCCTGAATATATCCCAAATAACGTATGTGGTATGCTTGCTACACAATAAAATTTATTTGTTCATCATTGGAGACGTATACTTTTTTTTATACTCGTAACACAATAAGTAAATTATAATGTAAACTCTGAGGGTGTTATATAGCCTTTACTCATGGACGTGCCTGACTTTACAACTTGGTGTGGAGGGTGTGTTGCACATATTATTTTTAACCTTACCCTCACTAATCACTAGTTATTTTAATGTAAATCGAGCCTAATCTAACATTGCCCAATAAATATGTGCTTCATATTCATGATAGGTATTCTGTTTAAGCTGAACATTAAAATAAATTAAATCATTGAAAATCTAAACAACAGGCCTACTAATAAGATTGTTATTAATTATGTACTATTTAATGAGCATTTAATTAAAGTGAACATTGTCTTCACCAAACACCCTTTTTTCTACTTTAATTAACTATGCATATAAACTTTATTAAATAATATAAATTCTGATCTTGTCCAAAACATGTGTGTGTGTGTGTGTGTGTGTGTGTGTGTGTGCGTGCGTGTGTGTTTGTCACAGCCACGTGATTAATCATATTCGAGACAAACTGTTTCTCAAGTCTGTTTTAAGGTGGCATAGATAAGTAAAAACTACATTCACCATGCAGGATGAGCTTACACTTGCAATGCTACTGTCCACATACAATGCATGTGTGAAATATTGAAATCTTTCAAATAAGTAAACTATTTAACAAATATATAAATTAAATTTTTTATTAAAGAAGACTTTCCCATAAAGTACAAATATTGAGTGCTTATGAAAGTCATAGCATTATTTCATCAGTTGAAACAGCCTTATCAAAGTTAAATTTATATTTAAAATTGATTTTGTTTGGGCGGTGACATTACTTGCTTCCTCAAAGTGTCAACTGGGAAACCTTTTTCTAAACTGCTACGCAAGTAAACCATTATAATGATTCAGCCAGTTTACTAATATTTGTGAAGGGCTAAGCAAATTGAAAATGATCTATCGAATTCAAAATAACTTTCCTAAGCTCAAAATGAATAATTATGCCTGAAAAATAAAATCTAAATCAGAAGTGATCAATTGGTTTGAAAATGGTGATTAATAGCCTTGAATTCATCAAAAAAATTAATAAAATTCATCTAAAATTCCAAATTCTCTTTCATTCCTTAACATATTTTCTGCTGACCTGTGACTATAGGTGTTGCTGATGGTTTCTGTGCTGGGTTTTTTTTCAATATAACAATAGTTTTATATATATTTAAAACTTTTAAAGTAACTAAATATTTATATTAAATTTTTGTTTTTCAATTTCCTTGAAACTCACATCAGCACAAGCTGATGATAATGGAATCTATTTGCCCATAATGCACATGTGTGTCTTGGATGTTTCGTTTGTTTTTAGATACAAATACATACAAAATAGATAACCTGTAGTTCTAACTATGAATTTTTTTTAAATGTGGTTCCAAACAAAGTCCAGGGAAATTAATGCATACTTCACAGTTGTAAATGGTAAGTTATTAGCTACTTTTTCCTTTTTATGAACAGACTTTGTCTCTTTTACTCATTGCTCACAAAGCCACGATCCTCAAACCACAGGGTGCATTGCTAGCATATATGGAAGTGTGCTTATGATGCACATGTTCATTATACACAGCAAACATGTTAAAATTACAGAAACAACTTGAATAACTACCAAAAGATCAATATTCCCATTAATCCTCAAATAATTTCCCATGACTCGCAGTGAGGAGAACATATTTAGCATGCTTAGGGGAAAAAGTACTCCTCCATTGTAGTTTGGAGTATTATTGTTAGGGAACAGTCAAACTTGCGACATGGTTGCCACAACAAAGTTGCCTGTCGCCATACAAGTTTTGTCTGATCATACTTTTGAGAACTTGGTGCTCTTTTTTCATTTGATCAGTTCAGTAAACTGGGTTTGGTGGACTATTAATGCCTTGCAGTGGTTATTTTCTAATGGGTACTTGTTTAATAAGAATAAATAGGATTAAATTTTATGTGCATCCTTATATTAATGACCAACGTTTTTCATGTGGCCAGTTTCACACATTATTTCAAATGCTGAGGATTCACCCTGACAGATTTAATGATAGCTCACAGATTTAAAGTTTGTCTTTTGACGATATGTATACTTGCTAGAGAATACTTTACAAAGATTGATACAAAATTTGGAGAGTGATATCACCAGGTAGGATCCATGGTCTAAATGTCAAGCTCATTTTGTACCTCCACTCACCTGCGAATACATTTTCTCTCAAGTCTAATTTCATCCCCACCCCAATAATGTAATTAATATATACATGTAATTCGCACTTGTAAACAAAATCTCCAGGAAAAAGAATTGTTGTCAAATTTGGGTAAACATTTATTTAAATGCCACTAAATTAAAACAAACATATTCTGATTATTCTAACTTATTGAATATAATTTATTTTTAGTGAATACCAGTTATTACAACTCTCTGCAAGCGTCATGGCTTATAAACATTTCAAATTTCTGAATCTGTGCTTCCCATTGTATTAACAGAGCTGTTAGATTGTCCTGAAGAAAATTGGGAATACAAATGTCACTTTTTTCATTCTTAACACACACTAATTTGAGACAAAGCCCCCCACATCGTAGTTTAAGGACAAATCCACATTGATCGATTCACAAGGTTGGATGACAGTCAACTAGTATGGCCAAATGTATCTGAAATACTGGTGAGCGTCTTTATAGTCGTGACCCAAAGTCTTTCGCGTTTGTGAGTTGTCGTTATTTATTTATTTAGCACCGCGTCTTACTACCCGTTCGGGTTGTACGCTTAAGTACTAATTACATTAATGGATTAGGAATTAGGAATGTTGAACTTAGAGGAAGTGAACCCGCATTTTCGTGGAGGGAGAATGGAAAACAATTTAGGAAAAACCACCCCCAGTTCACCCGCCCGAGATTAGAACCTCAATATCCCCGTCCTCAGCAGTCAAGCTCAACACGAAACTATCACGTTAGCCAACTACGCCACCGAGGCGGGTATGAGTCATTGTTGCTATGCTGTAATCCCATAGTATGGCCCCCTCAAATATAACAGGCATTCTTGTCATGGTGACCAAGTCACAAGTATGAGTGTGCCCTTATGCTTATGGAGAAAGGTGGTTCAGAACTTTTTTTTTAACCACGTCTAACATTATAGCTACCAGTATCAACATTTGTTTTACATTAATAAATTCTTATATATAGCACACTAATTTAGTCGAATACAACTAATATGTTATGAATACCAATAACAAGATTCAAAAATGTTCAAAAGTATAAATTAAGCTATGTGATTTTGTTCAGGAGAAAAGCCGTATCAGTGCAGTTGGTCCGGATGTACGTGGAAGTTTGCAAGGTCAGATGAACTCACGCGTCACTTCAGGAAGCACACTGGCCAGAAGCCATTTCGATGCCACATGTGCCAGAGATCATTCTCGCGGAGTGACCATCTTAGTTTACATATGAAGCGCCATTAACTTTGTCACATGGAGCACCATTGAGTCTTAGGATGAGTGCCTTACACTGGTAGAGTTATAGGCACAAAACTTAATCAAGATGACTTGATATAGTATTTAAACTTCCTCAAGGGTGATTTTATGTATTATGTATTGCAACTGTTATGTGAAATACGATGCGTTAAACATTTATTTTATTGTTGCTTAGAATACTTTTCCCGTGTGTTTTATTATTTTCATATGAGTATGTTTCTTAACTACTACTGAAATTTGTTAAAGCCACTATTTGTTGTTAGTTTAAACTGTCATTAAGACATGTAGCAACAAACAAGCATGAATGAAATCCATCAATGAGTTCCTACAACCCTTCTGAGACAATAATTATACTACTAAAGCTTTCAAAATATTTATTAACTATAGCAGAATCTTAAACTGAAACGTTGCGAGTTTTTTCAAGTCAACCTTAATACTATTAATTTGTCTAAATCTTAGTGGAAATTCCTATTACTCCTTTGTCAGATTGGGCTTAAGTTTTCAATATCGGATTGGTTATGTCATAGTAGAGTATTATCGACCAATATAAGGGCAAAAATGACTTTTAAGTTGTGTTTCATGAATATAAAATGGTGATAAAGGTTGATTTGATATAACATGTGGTAGGTTAATTTATGTCAGCCTACATGTTATGCAAATCAACAGAATAAAATGCCATGTTTGATTTTATTCTTAGCTTGACTTTACAATAAGTAGCCTAGAGTTTATTTTGACTCGGACTGATATTTGCATAATATTCCTTCAACATGTTTTTCACACAAAAAAAGTAATTAAAAATGCCATATATGCAAATAAGGGGATTAACAAAATTTTATTATATAGTATGCTTAGTTTATAATGCCATGCAACTTGAGTAAATTTAGAAAACTGTGATTAAATATATTGTTGTGTCCACTATTTAAATTATTTATATGTGTCCACAAAAAGTCTACATAAACCATCAAGTAGGCCTATGTATTTGTATACATAGACAGAACAAATCGTTACCTATTTCGTTTTATTTAGAGCTAAACGTTTCTCATAAATCTTCCACAGATAGTAATAAATAAATAACAGACATACACACTATTAATCTTAAAAATTTTACAAAATAATACGTAGATAACCGTTGGTATAAGCAATTTTTATCTAATTACTTACCATTCTCTATTCAAAATGAAACTGTACTCATTAAAATCTAATATATAAGGAGTCATACTATTTTAAAATTGGCGCCCAGTTCTCAGCTCATTAGTTGAAACCAAGCTATTTAGTTTATCCAAAGAAAGTGTTACCAAACTGAAGTTTAATATTGATTTGATTATAAACACACAAAACCAGCTGTGATACATCAAGGCGAAAACACTTTGACTATTAATATTGAGACCAATTCAATCTTAAAAACTGGCCTACCTAACGATTCTGAGATACACATTCTGAAAGAGCAATACTTTCCTCATAAGCATGTAGTCTAAGCATCCCTCTATTGAGCTTGTATAGTCAAGTATCTGCCAAAGCATCTATTTGTGGAAATTCTCGCTGTCTCTAGAATACCAAGCTTACTATAATAATATGATGACTGGTGAACATAACCTTTTATTGACGCACATTGGTCAGTTTTCTGTCAAGCTCTGTGTTCAGGTTCGTTTTGTGTTCATTTTAAGACTTAAGTACTTAAACCTGCTAACCCAACTAATTCAGTATTCAGTCATTTTGTGTGGAATGAGAGTAGAGGAGAGGATCTGTCCAACTTACACTTTGTGTAAAAAGATGTTTTTTTATGATCATCCTTCAGGTTCCTAACTTCCTTCCAGAAGATGGTGTCTCTTACAGTGTCGTGTCTAGGGGTAAGTGGTACATTTGCCCGCCACCCCCCATCCTCCTCCTTTTGCCAATAATATTAATACATGCGTAAACGGATTAAATACAACTATATTATTGGTATTTCCGGTTGCCTATTCATTGAGGATGGGACAGACATGTTCAATTAATACACAAGAGTTTTACTATAGTATAGATAACTATTTTAATTACATAATATTATATACATACATGCTCACAAAGCTGTTGTACAGCATGTACCTATGGGTAAAATATTATATTTCTAATTCTTTCTAGACCATGAAGAGCTGTACATCAACCTACATTTTCTGATTAAATATTGGACACAACTACCGTTTATTCCTATCTGGAATTTCCATGTTCATACGAAGTAGTACAGAAGCCATTTTCTCAAACTAGGAATGTCATCTTAAGCTAGGTAGCCAAACTATGACCTCCAATAATTTCTAGTAGCAACTATGTATTTTGGTATCTGTACATTCTAAATTTTTCATATACTCAGTTGTAAATGTTGGTTACCTTTTAGCTCCTCTATATGCATTGAATACATAGGCTGAATTTTAAGACCAATCTTATGACTTAATTTCCAAAAAATATATCATTACACGCATTAAAAGCATCCCTAAAATTCTCAGTCGAAAAAAGTACCAAAAGAATAGTGTTGATACTTTTATTCCCCTCCCCTCTCCCCCAAGCAAGTACCTCTCCCATTTCTCCATGGGTCTCTCAAAATTGTTCAAACCATTTCCTTTCCTATAATAGTTGTCACTTTCTTATTATCTTGATGTGAAATAGAAAAATTTTCATTTTCATATTCAAGAAAGATTCTTGAATTCCAGTTACACAGTGACTGACTTGCTGCGTGACTGTTCTAAGAATTCTTTAAAAACTGTAATATTTAATCATATTAACTCAGTAAAGGGGCAAATTAAATAATTTAATTGAAAGAGTCATTTGTGACACAAGTTGCCTAAATTTTTCTCTCCTTTAATAAAATTTACTGATCTCCAGTGGTGGCCCTTCTACAAAAATAAATAGAATATACAACAAAAAATCTATATTTACAAAATATTGATGTTTTCACTTTTACATGCAGCCATCTCTCNCCCCCCCCCTCTCCCTTTTTTAACACCTAAAAGAAGGTTTAAGTTAGCTTTGTATTACTATGTTTATAATATTTCAAAATCATAGCTTTATTAACTAGGCAAGCTTGAGTTTTGGGTTTGTAGAAATGCAGATACCATGAACAAATCCAAGATCATTTGGTAGTTTGATCCATTTCAGAAATTGGATGACCTTGAACAACAAAGCTATGTTCTACTTTTTGATAGTTCCCTTCATTTATTCTGAAATTTAACAATAAGCTTACCTTGCTTGGCTCAACTATGGCGTTGCTTATAAAATATCATACCATACAATCAAGTTATCGTTCAGGGTAAGCCTAGTGTAAATTACCAACAATGAATAACGTAGGTAATTTATTATACTAAATCTAGAAAAGACTAGTGTTTATAGAATTTTCAAATACATTTAAACTATGTTAAAAGAATAATATTTTTCATATAAAAATAACATAATTCTAAGATAATCTTATTTGTTGAAAGTTTCCCTATCAACACCACTGCTTGTAACAAACCAGCTTAAATATTTTTTGAACATTTCGCTCTATCCTTATTTCTGCATCACCGAGGTAATGTAAAACTGGAAGTCTTTGCCCTAGCTCTACAACCCAAGGTGTGATCAGGTGTATGGCGCTACTCTAAATCTGTTGAATTAAACTTTTTTTGATTGTGTACCCCCAAATTAAATTTATCTTTAACTTTGTGTCCCCAAGTATAATACGAGTTTGTGTTTTACTTTCTATAATCTACATCTAGGAGAGAGAGGGAGAGGGAGAGAAAAATGGTGTTCCCAGATCGCATGTCCTTATGTCCGGGTCTCTTTGTAGCTTGCCTTAAATCTGTCCCTTATTATTCAGTGTTTATCATGAAATAATATATATTTTTTAATTTTACATACTCCCTAAGATAGCTTTGTGCACCCCTGGAGGTACGCCTACCTCAGGTTGAATACCAATGCTCTAGGGCACCAGTAGGTTTTTTGAACCCCCCTTCTACTATAAGAAAGAGTATGAAAATACTTTGTGAGTGAAAACTATGGTAACATAATTATCATGGAATTGCAGAGATGTTATTAGTCACTGAGCAAATATTCAGCCCATAACCTGTTTTTTAAACTTTGCTTAGAAATTTTACATTATTGTTATTTACAAACATATATATATATATATATATATTTTTTATATATATATATATATATATATTTATATANTATATATATATAAAATGAATTTAGAAACTAGAATACCTTATATTTAACACAAATTAAACAAATATACAAAAATAACAAGTATGATTATAAAAGTAGTCAACTAAATAAGGCAATCAATATATTACAGGAAGTAAGTAGTAACAAATATTTGTTCTTGTTTCTTAGGATCCCCCTTATTTACCAGAATTGTTCAATTGCACGGTAGTTTCATGCAATTAGCATACTTTAATTGTGATAATAGTGTTATGTTACAACATTGCAAATAGTTGTTTAGCATATTATTTTAATAAACGTAAACCTGTGATGATAGAAAACAAATGTGATGGTTATTAAATAAGTATTTTACAAATTAAATTAAAATCAACACATATGTGTTATTTGCCTACAACATAGGATACAGTCTATCCCTTCAATCTACACTTCCGTCCAGTTGTTCTAAGATATGACAGAGTATAAACTATTTTAAATTATTAAAATTGGAATATATGTAATATATTTGTTTAGTTATACATGCCATTGTAGTGACAGAGTATTAAGGCGCTGGCTCAATTCCAGGTTGTAGCTAAAATTTTGTTTTTAATACAATTTAATATTAAAATGCTCAACTACAAAAGTTTTTTTTTCAAGTCTTTATGGTATTTTAGGTTCATTTTTATTAATTGGTAAGTTTAATATATGCATAATTAAAGAGAAGGGTTATTTTGAATAGGTAGACCCACTTTAGCTTGAAGAGTTGAGTAAGTGCAATGCAAGTTTAACGTCCTAGATCTTATAACCACAACTGTGGGCCAGGTTAAATTACTTTAAGAAAATTTACTTAATAAACTCAACCAACCACCCTTGTGGGCATGTAAACAAAGGCATCTTGTCATCTTGTCTGGTATTGTCGGGGCTTGAATCCGGCCGATATCGAGGTATTTTTTACCTAAATAGTTTCACTCCACACTAATGCAAATACACGTTTCTAAATGTTATCCTCCTAATAATTACCCCACTATTATGAATATCCTGGACATGTATTAAAATTCAGACACACACACAAATTTCTGCCTCCACCTACAATCTCAATATATTGTTTGATGTTCATTGTGAGCTTATTAACAAATAAATGTTAGAAGTATGTGTTTTCTTGCAATCGACCTGTTCATTCAATGACCCCTACTTAATTGTGACAGCACTTTCTCTAGAGTTTGTGCACCTGATTAGGAGTAAGCCACTTATACCATGTTCGGGACAAAAACAGACTACTACGAAATACTTTAATCACTACTTTGTTCTCTTACATACAATATTCATAACTCTAACCACAACTAAACACAATTACACAACATTTTTACTAAACATATAACATTAAAATATCTTCTATCCTAAACTGTACTTGTGCTTAAACAATAAATCAGATAAACATCCATTGGATGGATTTTTACATCTGTTACTGTTTCCAGCCTGTGGCCTGGGTCAGTTTTTTATTCAAGTCAAATATTTTCCACTATCGGCTGGCTAGGCCTGTCATAGCTTCATATACCTTATAATTAGAGATGAACATTTTCTGGGACATTATGATTCGGAAATTTTCCGTAGTGGTGGCCAAGGGTAGAGGGGTTAAATCGTAGAGGTGGCACTAATAGCCTATCATACTTCAAAATATAGTGTGTTAAGAGACAAGTGGGTTATCGTATGGGGGTAGGGAAAGGGGAGGGGCAGTTACTAAGTGGCGGGGTGGGGAGGGGGGGCCGAGGCAACCTTAAAATTATATTAGTTAACTTATTGATGATAAATGAACATAAGAACATAACGGGTCTACAAAGGCTCGCATTCATTTGTTTCTTTACTACTTTTTATTAGCACCGCGTCTTACTACCCGTTCGGGTTATACACCTTTGTTCTAATTACTCTAATGTGATAGGGATGAGGAAGGTTGAATGTAGAGGAATTGAATCCGCGAGAGTGGAAAACTATCTAGGGAAAACCAACCTCAGTGCAACCGACTGGTATCGAACACCGATCTCCCTGTTATTGGCATTCTAGTCTATTGCGAGAGTAGCGCGCTAAACCATGCAGCTACGGAAGTGTGTATGATGATGTTTCTGGTGTTAACGCCCTAAGGAGAAATTAATCTTAAGTATAAACGTTGACATTTGGAATATCTATATCTCGATTACATTAATTCCATTTAATCAGTTGAAATTAATTTATAGAAATAATATTTGACAATTTTCCAGAAAAAATATAGGGAAAATTTTCCGTTTCACATCTCTACTTATAGTCTAACTTAAGACTGACAGGCACATCTTCCAGTCCTCGGCCATTGATTATTTAACAATGTGAAAGGGTAAACCCACATTTCAGCAATAATAAATTTTCCGGCCATGCCGGAAATTGGACCCAGGACTCTTGGTTCAGTAGGCAGACACGCTACCAACTTAGCTAAGGTGTTGGCTCCAATGAATGGATGCGATTAAAATAAATTAATTTTTCACTTAAAACTTAAAATTCTGTTACATCGTTAAACCAATATAACTGTTTCTTATTATATGAATTAATCCTTTTACCCCGAAAGAGTTTTGAAATGTGCTCAAAAGCCTTGGTGGATTCACATACCAAAAGCTGGATTCGGAAGTGGATCCGGTTTTGAATCTGAAGGATTCGAACTGGTAACAGAGCTGGATTTATCAAGTGACTGGGGCAAGTTAATGAATTTGAAAGGTATATACATTTTAAGCAAATTATTTATATGAAGGCACAGAGTATACCTGTCACTGAGGTATTTTTATGTCAAATCATATTTTAAATATGGTATTAATGGCTATTTTGGGGTGGATCTAAGATTGCATTTAAAGGATACTTTTTTAATTAGGTATCATTTTAATATTAAAATATTAATATGAGAGGTTTGCACTACATACAAGAGTTGAGATTGCATTAGCTAATTTTTTCTTTAGCTCCTAATTTGATGGACTTATGAAATACAAGTTATAACACTTATATTCTGAATTTATATACATTATTAACCAATGCGCAGCATGACAACATATATAAAGTCGCTAACATTTTCATTTCATGCTAGGCCCAACCCACAAAACTATATTATTCAATTCTTAAAATCTAATATAAATATATTTAAAGGCAATCAACTTTATATTTGATCATATAAGCCTACACATAATTAAAATATGTATTATTTAACTTAGCAAAGAGTTCATCAACAGAATCAAAACTAGTTTAAAGTATACAATTTTCAGTTCCTCCAGAGTAAATTGGGAAAATTAAAATAATAAACCACTTTAGTCATAAATAAATTGGCAATACATTACCAATTTTCACTCCTAACTCATTTATTTCCCTTAAATATCTCTTCGAGAAACAGATATGTCCTCATTTCAAATCATTGTTAAATTAATAGTGTATTTGTTAAGAGAAAGTTGTTGAACCTTAATGAAATAAGTTTCACTGAATGTTTTGGTGCTTACTAAGGTCACAACTGTGAAACCTAACCTAAATTGTAACATGCATTATATTTAAAAATTTACAGTAAACAGATGCCTGTTGCACATATATTTCATGTATCGGAAAGTACCGAAACCTTTAATTCAATTTTGGTATCTTTATAAAGTCGCTCTCAAAATTTACGATTTCAGAAACAATTTTTCTTCATTTTCTTCTTCTTCTTCTGTATTGATCCTAATTTGTCTAAGGAATGGAATCATACCTTTACTTTGCAATCCATTCCAGAGAGAGTAAAGTTTGTTCATTTAAAACAATCTGGGCTTTTATTCCATTAATAAATTCAATAATAGTAACAAATATGATATAATTCTTGGAAACACCTTTTCACTTACTTATTTTTTTTATGCTTGTGGTTGACTTATTGAATACATGGTGCTATTTTTAAATAACTCATTGGGTCTCTGATAGGTAAAGGGGTCAATTTTGTATAGCAACACTTTACATTTTGTTACAATTTTCTTTAGTTTAAAGACACTAAATACATACCCAATAACCAGTATAACAGTGTGTAACTTAATGAGTAGAAATTTATATTTAAGTGTATGTATTTTATCAAAATCGTGCCTAAAACTCCAGAATAATATTCTTAAATTACTGCCCCATTGTGTGAGAATAATTATCTTGCAGCACTTAGCCTACATTATAGATGATTGTTATCTATTTGTAAGGATATGTTAAGGCAAAATGGTAGATAGTATTTCACATCATGGGAAAAGTCGATCTTTGTTAAATTGATTATGCCCATCTCTAGGCTGTCCCACAAATTTCAAAGTTATTCAAGCTATTAATATTCATAGTGAATGTGACCAATATCTTTAATTTTGAAATCATATGCCTTAAATTGGTAGCACCAAAACCAGAGCTTCAAACAAATACAAAAAAGCTTCCCTTAGTAGTGGTATAAACAACACTATTAGCCCTAACGCTTAATTATAGGAGCCATTTAAAAGTTCAATGACAATACATATACAATACATGGACAATATATATGTGTATGTATATATATATATTAAAGATACCTATTTTAACTGATTCTGAAGATTTTCAAAGACAAGCATGGTGTGGACATAAAAATTGGAATAATTGACTGCTCAAAAAGTCGGCGAGAAATTATTGTGTCGCTGAGCAATATTTGTGAAGGTCACAATCTACATAGTCCAGTAATAAGTCATTCACGAGAAGAAAATACTAAAACAACCTTATCGTGTTCACTCTTGAGAAACTTACTTGACACCAAAGACAATTGGTCTTGAAATGTTTGGACACATTGGACTAAAGCTGGCCTAAAAGTTTAGAAAACCTAATTTTAGAATTAATTTATACATTACGTTCATTATGAGGGTTATTACGGCTTACACCTCTGACAAGATGTGTATTAATCACAACTTGTGAATGTGAGGAATGCTAGGCCTCTACCGTGGTTCGGATTCCACGTTATAATAATAATAATAATAATAATAATAATAATAATAATAATAATAATAATAATAATAATAATAATAATAATAATATTACGGCTTAATCTCATGAGAAAAGAAGAGTGTGATTTTGACAATAAGTGCAGTCCAATTAGGATGGAAAGGGGTTGGGAAAACCACAATAATAAATCCCATGTGGATGACCACCCACAGTGAAACCAGGGATCTAGTTTATTGCTAGCTTGACACCTTAGAACTCATGGTCATTGAGTGTATATTAAAGACATTAGGACAAGAAGAAAAGTTTTCCCCACAAAGATGGAATACCAAATAATGGCATACTAAATAATCAAAGTTAAACAGTTTTATTTTATTATTTGTCTTCTGTGGTTTTGGTTTTTATATGATTAGTTAGAGACTTATTGCATTAGGTATATTGTGTAAAGTGTTTCTTCAATTTGTATTCCTTCTCATCTTTTTCGTCTTGCTAAATACTATTGTGTAAGCACAATAAATATATAATATCTTCCTATTTATATAATATTTATATGTTTATTATGGACATTCCAAATGTGATAACAACATCCATCCGAAAAATATCCATCCACAATTAATTTTTGCTTTGACATTTGTGAATTGAGCTATTTTTTTAATTTGGGGTATAAGTAATGAAATAAAAGCAGTAAGTTTTAAGCAGACTAAAACACCTACTATAAAAGGATGTTTCAAATAAAAATTTCTAGATAAATATTTGATTTAATATAATGTAATTGTTATTATATTTAAAATACTTAGTTAATAAAATAAAAACAGCAGGTTTTGCTAAATTAAGTTAAATATTTAAGAAATTCAAATATTCCTTTTTTACACACTATCACTTGGATAATATGATATATTATTTGAAACCTTCCTAGTGTTGGAGGGCATTTAAAATGTAATAAAAACCAACTCTAAAACTTCATTCTTGAACAACTATTACAATGATATAACATTAATGCTTCTGTTTTATCATTTTTATGACTTTTTTATGACTCAAAGGTAATAGATACTTTGTATGATATAAAAACTAAATATATTATCTATCCTTTGCGTGTACATATTAATTCAAGTAAAGAACATTCATTTTCATGCAATAGTATGTTAAACATACAAATTAAGATATTTTTCAACTTTTAACTTTGATCTTTAATGTTTTATTATTCATTTAATGTATTGAAAAGTATAAAACACATTTTTGCCATTACCTTCAAGATTAAATAAAAAAACAATATTTACTCTGTCTTTTTTAGAGTCTGTCCAGCTTAGGAGTGGTGGTAACTGACAGCTAAAAGAAGATTTATTTTGCAAACATTGTTTGAAAGTCACTAGTATCAACCTATGTTGAAATAATTATTATTTTTATGGGTAATACTATATTATAAATCAAAATTGTTGAGAAACGCTTCTAATAATACTTCCCTAATGATTACTGTATGATTAGCTTTTTTGAATGTTGACACTTTATATAGAGGTGTAGAACTCACTTTTCTTATTTAACATGACACACACATTGTACACAACATGACTGTTACATGACGACAACTGGAGGAAATAATGTCTGTTGGAAAGAAAGTTGTGCACTCACACTTGTGATTAAAAAGAGGGTGGAAGTTAGGCCTAAAACAAGCATGATATTTTAACCGTGTCTCGACACTCCCACTAAACTAATGCTTGTTTAGAGTTACATAAATGGTTAGAAATACAGTTAATTTAAGTATAGTTAGTAAAAAAAACTTTATATGCATATTAATTTCAATGAGTGGTGTTTATTAGCACTCCAGTCTTGCCATTAGAATTGCAGCACGGAGTGTCTGAAAATGATCATGTGGAAGAGGTTTAGCTACTATATCTGCTAACTGGTCTTCATAGGGTACATGTTTGATTTCGATTTCACCATTCTCATACTTCTCACATATGAAGTGGTAACGCACATCTATGTGTTGGGCAACCAGCTGACTTCTTTGGCTGCAATTGATGCAGCAATGTACTCAGCTTTGGTAGTGAAAAGGGAGACTGTTCGCTGACGTTGACTAGCCCATGTTACAGGGTCATTGCTAATTTGAAACAGGTATGTAAATTCAATGCCATAGCTAGATGTGTTTTTTAAGTATTTTAAGATGCGTTTGACTGCATTCCAATGATTTAGTCCATGGTTTGACAAATATCTACTCACTTTTCCAACTGCTTGCATAATGTCTGGTCGACTAACTATTGCAGCAAACATTAAACTTCCAACAACTTCTCGATAAGGTACTCTTCTTTCTTCAATTTCTCCTTTGTTTGAACTTAAGTGAGTGTGTGGATCAGCAGGCACACTGGTTGGCCTGGAGTCTTCAAAATTGAATCTTTTTATTATGTATTTGATATAGTTGGTCTGATGTAAAATTATAGATCCATTCAGATTATTTTGTTTTATTTCCAGTCCCACAAAGTAATTTGGTTCACTTATTGTGACCTCAAAAGTTGTCTTCATTTCATTGAATACAAGTTGAAGTACTATTTTGTTTTCAGCCATGATCAGCCCATCATCACCATATAATGCAAGTAAAACCTTTGTTTCATTGAAGTCACCTCGATAAACACATTTATCTGCAGTACTTTGGCTGAATCCTAACATTATTTGGAAACTGTCAAACTTTTCATTCAAACAACGTGGTGATTGTTTGAGGCTATATAGGGACTTTCCTTACTTCCAAACAAGGTTTTGGTCAACGTTGATTCCATCGGGTGGAAACATGTAGATGTCTTCCTGGAGCTCACCATACAAAAATGCAATTTTCACATCGAACTGCATGATTTCGTAGCTTTGTTGAGCTGTGATAGTGAGTAGGACTTGTATGGGGTCATGCTGCGTTGTAGGAGAGTAGGTGTCATTGTAGTCGACCCCTTCTTTCTGTGCAAAACTTTTAGCACATAGCCTTGATTTGTATCGTGAGATGTTTCCGTATCCAGTGTGTTTTACTCTGAAGACCCATTTTGAGCCTATATCATTTTTAATGAGAGGTAATGATACTAGCTCCCAGGTGTTGTTCTTTCCCAGTGCATCCAGTTCTTCTTTGATCGCCTCAGTCCACTACCCTGCATCGCAACACTTCATGGCTTCCTCATAGGTCTGTGGTACATCTATTTGCAATAGGTTAACTTCATAGCGTTTGGGAGGCCTGATGACATCTCTTGGTCGCAGCTCATAGTTTGTTTCAATGTTCCCAGGTTCTTCATCATCCTATTCAGGATGTTGTGGGCCTACATCCTTCTGTTGAAATCTTTGATCAGAATGATATACGTTTTCTATCACTACTGGGACTGTGTTTCTTTAAAGAATAAAACTATTTGAATTTTCATTGAAAATGACATTTCTTGAAACTGTGATTTTCCGTGTGTTTTTATCCAACAAACGATAGTTGGTTGAGTTTCCATCATATCCTACAAGGATGAGTTTCTTGCTCTTCGGCATCAGTACGTTGCGCGATTACTTTGGTACATGCATGTATGCCTCACTGCCAAAGGTTCTTAGATGTGACATCACAAGCATGGTCTTATGGTTTTGTTTTATAAGTTTGTTAAATCATTGTGATTTTATTTCATCATTCCTCTCTAAAAATCTCACAAGACAGGAGTATAATTGACCATTTTGAGCTGATTTATCAAAAAATAAAAGAACACTTTACTTTCAGATAATTTAATTTCAGTCAAAGTATTCATGGCTTAGGAGTTTTATAATGAGAAACCCTCCCTCTTATTAAACAAAAAATAGTTGTAATTCATCCGTTTAATAGCTTCTGGAACATATTTTAAAATTGTTCAATGCCTTTGCTAGGAAATGTGAAAGAATTTATGATTCGCTTGCTCATAATTTATAACAACAACAACTGATTTGTAACTGAGCATCTGGAATTTATTGAAGTGTATTGCAAAGTATTTTTGTTTGAAGTGTGGTATGATTTAAGAATGAGTTTTAATTTCCACCTGAGTTGGACAATCCACCCAGTGTGATATTATTTAGGAATGAGTTTTAATTTCCACGTTAGTTAGACAATCCACCCAATTTCTTCCTGCCAAGATCTGAATGATACATGAACTATGTTCCAACTTATGCTCTCTCTCTTACATGCAGCGAAAAAGTCCTCATAATATTATTAGCTCCGCCATCTTTACTTGAATATGTGTTATTATAATGCGCTACAATTGGTTGTGGTTTGATACTCCATTTATGTTTGCATGATTGATAATCATAAATACTTTAACAATTTGGTGTGTTTTGTTTTATTTTGTGTACTTTCATAAAGACAAAATATGTATAAGGCTGTCAGGTTGAATATTCAAAATCAAGTTTGAATAACTATGAAAAGGAATGGAAAGGGGGTGCAGAATTTATCAATATAGGAAGGGAGGGGGCCTATAAAGGTTTGATAACTATTGTTCAAATTGCACCTACGCTCAGATATTTAATAGAAAATAATCCCTGGATCCCCCTAGCCTCTGTCACTTGAGGGTTTTGACCTCTAGCTATTCCTGCAACTGTTAGAGTCCAATAGACCTATTCATTTTCTCTGAATATATCACTTATATTTGTAAATATTAATAACTATGTATTAACACACTTTGGATTAATCTGAAACTAAACATATTGAGCAATTAGATAATTGCCTATGATACTTTAATGCATGAATGGCTACCAAATTGTTATAATAATTGAAATAAGAGGATTCTGTCAGCTTGCAAGCAATGCTAAATTGAATTTATAGCTACTTTCCTTATCCAGTGGTAGCATTTTACTAACATCCAGTGTAGTATGTTTTACAAACAAATAACTCGTTCTTTGCAAACCACGACTTTGGTGTGTTGTTTATTAAATCCCGCCAAAAACATTTATGTAAAAAACATGCCAGGTTCTATAGTAGAAAAATCCAAATTATTCAGCCTCAAAAAGGAGTGAGATCTGAAATAGTGCCAAGTTTAACTTGCAATATATTTCCGAATAACTTGTCACTTCTCTTTAAGTCCATCTAGATGTGCAGAGGCTTAAAAATCTTATTTACACACTTAGATAAACTTAAGAGAAGTGACAAGTTATTTGGAAATACATTGAAAGCTGAACTTATTACTATTTTAGATCTCACTCCTTTTACACTTTTTTACCTAAATATTTTCTCGGTGGAATATCAATACTTTTTGTGAAGGTTAGGTATAAAAATACTTTCATTTAAGTAGGTACTTACAGTTGTGGACTCTACTTACGAAAGCCTTTAAAATATTATGCCACTTGACTGTGATAAGAATTAAGAAAGTTCGTTCTCTCTACTACCTCTTTCCCCCACCCATTTTTAAGAACCGTGTTGAAAAGTTGAGATTTTGTATTTTATTCTTGGTTTATATCTCACTTACCACAACTATGCCACTTTTCAAGGTCCTTTGTTGACTGGAAGTATCCTATAGGTTTTGATGATCAGTGAGAGAGTGAGTTCCAAAATAAACGTTTTTTTTAAAGTCCTGTAGCTCCCAAACTGCTTAAGGTAGAACTTTTCAGGTTTGAAACTTTGGAAACTTTGCAAAGATGACTAAAATAATTCGTCTTAGCAGGACATTAAATTTTTACGTTTGTATCATTCCTTGGAGCTGAATAAAATGGGGGACGGAGGGAGTGTAAATGTGGCTTGAGATGTATTGTGTTTAAGATCTTTGGTAGTGCCAGCGCTGCATTACTAAAGAACTTGGGGTTGTGTACTACTTAATGTGCACCTTGATTTTGTAGAAATTTGTAATTAACACTATTGTTAAATTCACTATTTTAATTTTATTTGTATGTTTGCAAATTAAGTAATTATATAATTATGGTAGTGAAAATATGCAACTTTCCATATTAATGGTAAACGAGAGTATAAATTAAAAATTTTGGCAAAGGTTAATAATCACTGCCACGAAGCATATTATAATTCCCCCAATATATTTTTTTATGAAAGTAAGACTACTAAAGGGAATATTAATCGCTATTTTCTTTTAGCTCATGTCAAATCGCCGCCTCAAATTATCATTGAAAATGTACTACTAAAAAAGTTAGTATAATGTAGAATAGAAATTAAAATCAAATGACAACATAATCTCAAATATAACCAAGTAGAAGGCACTTTAGAGACATTGATATCTTGTTTCTGTGTGTATTGTTTATAATTTATGGATACTGCACATATATAATCTTCTGTAAGTGCATTTATATTTATTTGCTTCAATATCGTCACGGGGCTTTGCAGTGATGCATCCCAAAAAATTTAAGGGTGAAGAGGTGGGGGAAGCATTTGCCGAAGTTTTTCTTTATATCATACTTAAGTGTAATTTTCTATATAAGTGTATAAAATTAACTTTACAGAGCACAAAATGAGTACAATTTATATTATTTACACAGGCAAGCAAATAGAAACTTACATTAAATATTGAAAAAAATACTGCTTTTTTTAAATATAATAATATAATAATTATTGAGTCCTATTGAATTATTTACAGTTCATATATTGCTTGGTTAGGTCAACTAATAAAATTTAATTTCCTCACTTTTCCATTTCTCTTTTTCCTTGATATATGTAAAACACGCTGATAAATCACATGTTTAGAATCATACCTCGGTGCACTCAGCTTAGACTAGAAGAAACTTGACCTCTTCATCACTGGCAAGCCAGTATTTTGCAACCTTGGTGCCTTTGACCATGTGACCATTATTGCAAGTTTTTTCCTCTTTTAGCATACTTACAGTGACCATTTAATCAGAAATTACAATAACTTTGTTAATAAAAAGCAGGGATCAAATCATGCAAGTAGTATGTTGCGGTTAACACTTATTTGAGCCCATTTAATTTGCCATTGTTACCATTCACTTTTAAAACGTCGCTAAATTAAGTAGTGGCTACGTAAATATTTTTTTTAAAACTATAATGTGTTGTAAATATTGTTATGTTTCATATAATACTATTCTACATCTAGAAAACAAATACTTTCCATTATCCCTTCTAAATATTTTTGGGGTGGGGGTATTTAGCTCCATCAGTCTTCTCCATCTAGCTACACCCTTTGGCTCTAGCCCTGGAGCAAATGTTTGGAACAACAATACTTTCAATCTACAATTACTTTGTATTGTTGGCTTAATATATCAATAAATTGTGTAAGATTTTGTGTGTGACTAGGTTTGTTATTGGACTGCTCGGTCGGCTTAATACTTGGCTTCTTTTATTTCGACTATCCCCACCTTGGGCACCATCCTTGTTTCTCTGGGAAAAGAGAGTGATCATTTCATCATGGAGAGAGGAGGGTTTTGGAGCGTCTATTGTCAGAGTTCTTTGTTTGCTCGCTCATAGTTCTCAGTAAGTCAGATTGGTGTCCCTTGAGAAGGTGTGTAGCCAAACGTCATGAGGAATTTCTCTTAGCGATGTTTGCAATGCCAAATTCCATAAAACCTGTTTGAGTGAGGCTGGGGATCATCTCAGCAGAACAGGAAGTGCTGCTTCACTGTCAGAAGAGGGGGAGGTGTCCAGTTCCAAGGAATGGAGCTTTTTCTGGAGATTGAAGTTGAGTAGTAGCTGAATGTGTAAGTGCCTAGGGTCCATGGAAGACATTGATGAGTAGTCAGCTTCTTGAAATGGTGAGATGAAGGGAGAGAGGTGTTGAAGTTGAGGGGCGGTCTGAAGAGAGGATTTTTTCGTCGGTGCAGGATTTTTAATTGGAAAGGGTTTGAAAGGGGTGGTGCTTACGAAGAAAAACCAAATATTAAAAAAGGATGAGTATTGTTTTGTGCGGACCTTCCTGCCTTGACAGTACCTTTCCACCTTGACCGCCTTTACTGTGGTGATGACTCCTGGAGAAAAGTGGGTGGCTCATGGGAATGGTCAGTGGGGGTTGGGGGAGTCACGAATGGTTCTGAGTGCAGAGAGGGGAGGGTGACTATTATTCTTGGGACACAAGTGATAGCTTGTGAAAGGAGCTCTTTTATTTAAAATATAAAATTTCTTAAATCAAGGGAACAGCAGTATCTGTCAGTGAGGATGCTGCATTCAACCTCCTTGTAATTCCTGATGATCTACTTCTACTTTAAGTCTAACAAACACACTTATACTCTCTTATATCTATTACACATAATAATATGTTTTTCCCACACAGTTATATTAACAGCATTTTAAAAATCTATTTTAGTTTTATATAGACCGAGAGGTCTCTCATTGTCGAGGCCAGCGCTTCCCATGAGGATAGTTGGTGAACTAGCGGGTGGAAATTAACTTCATGGGGGATGAGTTGATTCTCTGTATGTTTGTGGAAAGGTCACTTAGGTGTTGTGCAACAAGTTTTTTTTTACAGCTCACCCTAACTTACATGCAAAAATTGTTGTATTGGTGCGCTTTAGTGCCATTGGGCTGACTCTAAGCGACTTATCACATATGATTCTTCTATAAACAAAAGGAGAGCCTAGATGATATTGAATAACTTTGTGAATGACAACAAATTCAATTTTATTATGATATACTTTTTCTGAACTACCAAAAATTAAACCCAAGACCCCTATAAAAGTAGTTAGACTTATCACAGATTAGGTGTGTAAGGCATAGACACGAATGTATTTATGAAAAACATAATTTGAGAAGGAACATTTTAGATAAGTTAATTAATAAAAATGAAATTCAATTTTAAATATACATTTAATAGTGTCAGCAAAATTGTTACTTGGCTATCATTAATCTTCTGTCCTTTGTTATAACTAAATATATTTGTCGATTAAGAAAAAAAAATCCATTTTAAATATAAAGGGTGGGCGGAAAGTTACTATCTGATTTTAAATGGCCATAATATTATTAACAATGGATAGATTTACACAAAATAAGAAGGGTTCTGTTCACAAGTTCATGAGAATTTTTGTGGCATACAAGATTTCCACATATGAACCTGCATTGTTTACCTGGCGTTGTAAGCGTTGTGGTATGTCATAAATTGTATTGTGAAGGAAATCCTGAGAAATATTTTTTAACACAGCATTGATATGTTGCTCTAATTCTCCCAGAGTGCGTGGCTTTGTTCAGTTACAAACAATAAAGGCAAAATGGGATGGGATACCGTCCTGCTGGAAAATAACATTGTGAGCATTGTTCCATTAGAACACTGGCCACACATCTTGATGCAGCATGTTGAGGTATCAGTCACTGTTCATGGTGTCTCACAAGAGGACAGGACCAAGGACACTGTTCGAGATCATGCCGCACCACACCAGCATCTTTAGTCGATTTTGCATTTTCTCAACCGTTTTTTCTGTCAAATAGTATTCCATGCGCCTATCACAGTCCTCCGCGGATAACTCCTGTACGTATTGAGGTTTCCTGGTCAGAAAGTTTAGATCTTTCTTCAGAACTGTATGCAGCATGTATCTGAGGAGTCCAATCTCATCAGAAGCATAGCGTGTTAATTTAACAGGGCTGTGCTTGAACATTTCCCTCACTGCCTTAATAATCTCCAAGGTCTGCACTGTTGATGGTCATCCGCTTTTCTTGCATCTGCGGCCAATCCAGTTATCATTAATTTTGTGTGGAAGTTAAGAATCGTGCTGGGATGAAGTGTAATATGTTGATCATGATGAACACCTCGCCACCATTGATGCACAAGGATGACAGATTTCCAAACTTCAAAACTCAAAGTTATCTATCAAAGAGAGTTTGTCCGCCAGTTTTCTCACTCACTCACGGTATATGTCATGCTAATATAAGATTTTCTCAGAGACCTTAGTGCAGGACCGTGCCGTGCTATGATACAGAGAGGCAGCCGCATCAGGCGGTACTGTAAGGAGGTGGCATAAGCAGCCAGCGCGAAGCTTTTTTTTTGTAATTACAATTATTGAAAATATTTGATTTTAATGTTAGTTTATCTTGAGAAATGGCAAGTGGCTGTGCTGTGTTTAAATCAGTAAATCAGATATATAATATATCTGTATCAGTATAATATTTTTGCATTTATACTAATTCAGTTTTTGTGTTTAAAAAGTATATTTAGGTAAGAGAATTATGGTTTTTTACAACAATTGTAGTTACTTATTATTATTGAAAATGATTATGTTATGACAGTAGGGACTCGAATTAAACAGTAGCATTTGCATGGACTGGGTGTATCTCAGGTATGGAACGTGTGCCTGTGTGTGATAGATAGTTATTTAGGTAATATTGGGCTAATCTGTCATTAATTTCTATATAATCTACATTGGCTGCCATTCTAGACTATACATCCCTAATTAACGAATTTGCTAAAGTTAAAGTTAGAAGGGTAAAACTGTAGTAGATTGTTGTAGTTGATATCATTATTTTAAAGTAGTTTGTGCAGTTTTTCTTTTAAATCACAATCGAAGGTTATTTTAAAGAAAAAACATTAAAGGGGCGGCATTTCGAAGACTTGCTTCATAGTGAGAAAATATACCTCACAGCCCTGCCTTAGAGTATAGGAAAGTAATATTTTGGCTAATCAGCCAATAATCAACAAAACTATGGTCATTTAAAATCAAAGAGCAACTTCCCACCAACCCTGTATATTTAAAATTGAATTTTGTTTTTCTTAATGGGCGAATGTATTTGTTTATAACAAAGAAAAGAAAATCAATAATAATAATAATAGGCAAGTACCATTTGTGCTGATACTATTATGACTGTTTTTACAGAGGTGAGAAGGAAAGACAACACACACACATAGACATAATATTAGAGGTTTATGTGAAACTGTTGATAGTTCAAATAGTCAATTAGTACATATTTGTAATCAACGATATGACTAGATCAACTAAGCAATTTAACATACAATTCTTCCTCTATAATTACAAAATACACCACTTATTTAATGACTGTATTGGTCCCTAGTATATATATATAGTATTTTATTTATCATTTTATAGGTACGGTAAAATATCTAATTGGATTTTAAATATTTATAAGGGTATTACATGCATATAAATAAAGTTAAAATATACGAGCTCCAATTGAAATAAACTAAAATAGTTCGACCCCAACACAATGCATAGCTAATGTAAAATACCACAGCTCTTTGACTAACATATTAAATAAATGTATTAACCACATTATATACTTAAAAATTAGTCACTCGTCTTCCAATTGTTTTGCTGCAGCTCTATACTTGTGCATATCCGAAGCCAAGCCTTATACATATTTATAATAATTATTATTGCCGATAGCTTCCATTATCAGATTCATGCATCCCATCTTTGGTCTTACTCTTGCATTTTTTTCCTTCTATAATTAAATTCGTCAAATCCTCATGTCTGAGTATGTGGCCTATCATATTAACCCTTAGTTTTTGTAAAACATTTCCAAATCTTTCCCTCTTCTGTTGTCTTTCTTAGAACATCTGTGTTGGTTACTCTCTCTATCCGTGATTATTTTCATAGCTCCACATTCATGCTTATAACCTTTTCTTTTAGTTCTACCAATGCTCCATATTTCATTTTCATATAAGGCAACACTCCATGAACATACCTAAGGAAGTTTTTTCTTGATTTCTAAACTTGTGCTCTTTGAGGTTAGTTTTTTTTAAAGCCCTCTATGTCTTGTTTAGTGAACATCATAACTTTTGTCTTCTATTAGTTGATCTTCATGTAAAATATAGTTTTCGGAGCCTCTCAATTAGTTATATTCTTTTACCAAAACTTTTTTATTTTAAATTTCAGCTTCTACTTCAGGATCATAATCATAAGCACTGAAGTCTAATTTTTGTATAAATTGATGTTTTGGACTCTTTATGTGATACCTGGTTTCTTAAAATTTAATACATTTTGTTCCATTCCACATTATTAAAAAAAACTATACTATGTAACAAATAGTCCCATTTTTATACTTTTCTATACTAATTATTAGCTAAAACTATTAAGAAGCACATAAGTCATCCAACGTATGAACAAGTTAATTGACTCCTCATTTTCTAATGCAGATTTTCCTGTGTTTTATATATTCTGATGATGCTATTGAAAATATTTGCTTAAAATAGGGAACCATATTAAAATAAAATCTATAGTCTGGAAAGATTTTGTGGAAAATCGTTTATTTATTTTAGAACATAATTTGTTGAAATCAGATTTAAATTGCTTTCTAAAACAAAGGTTATATGTACCGAGTATATGGATGTAAGGATGTTGCCCCAACATTTACCTAGGCCCTAGAGGAAAGATAGAAAACAACCCCAATACAACCGGCTGCAATTCAAACTGTATGTTCCAAACTCCCGAATTAAAAATGAGAACTCAAGCACAAGCTCTAGTAGTTTGAAATCGGTATGACAGTTTAAAGATTTTATCAGAGAAGGTATTCATGTTAACAGACAAATATAACCATTTGTTTGAAAAGTTATTTAATTTATCCCTAATGTGACTAATTTAAGTAAAACAAAGCTAATATTACATAAGCCAATTCAAAATCTCAGGCTAAACCATGAATACAAATCAACAGTACCAGTATTGTCAGTAAATAAAAGTCCCTTACTAAATTATTATTCATAATTTAAAGTTACCAGTGTCTCAAGCATCTTCAATACTTCTATATCTTTATTATCTGATAGTACTATGATTCATTGCCCTCATCATTAATCGCTTAGTATGATAATAAATTATATTTTTTAGTATTTTCAAACACAATTCTTGTTCGTTTTTTTGATGGCAGCTCTACTGACATCCAAAATGTAGCATAAATAATGGATACTTTGTTCAGCTTTAGTATTTGTAGCCATTCCTGGCTGTTCAATCATGCAAAGGAAAAAATTGTTTGTGTAAACTCAAAGCAAAACAAAGAGTTCATGCTAACTTTATACATTGACCATTGTTAGTATTTTAGAAGTAAGATTTTGTATATTGATATAAAAAATACTTTATATTAAATTAAAAAACTTGTTGAATCATGGTATAACCAATATTAATATTTATATATTCAAACTATATATTGATTAAATGCTTTAAAATGTATAATTCATTCTAAATAACACTGATATAAACAATTTTTGTTTCCTAATGTGTGATACATAATTTCGATGTGTTTTTTCTTGCTGATAACAAATTTACAAAACAAATTTTGCTAGCACCCACAAATTTTTAAAAAGAGCATTTTTTTAATGATTATTTGCTAGCATTTTAAGAACTGTCTTGTTTATTCTTGGCTTTACTAATTATTTTTCTGATTCAACTATTAAAACATAGGCTATATATCTTTGAAAGTATTTTTTATCTACAAGTCTGAGATAAAATAGAAAATGTTTAAAACATATGATTGCTTCAACAGTAGAGGTAGTGCATCAGATTAAAGTTATTTGAAGCTGTCTGGAATAAAATGTATGGGTGACAGAGTTAATTGGCTCACTAGTAATGGTAAAGGCGTTGTGATTACTCTATTTAATAGCTTCAGTTGTTTATTATATGTTATCAAAATGAACTGTGTGATATTTTGTGAAGTCATTGATGAAATGGTCTATCCCTAAAAATATTCAAACAAGTGCTTTTCAACTGATTCACTGTTCATTAGTCAAATTAATCTGACAATACTGTTAAGAGTTGGAAGACCCTCTGTGACTGCCATTATTCAACCGTCTTTAAAAACATTATCCTAATCACCAACTTGCAGTGGCGTTACTACAATGGTTTATTCCCCTTTAACACTTCAGTGTGCTTACATGAATGGTTGAATATGTGATGAGTTTCAATATGCCTCAAAAATGTTAAGATAATGTAACAGCCATTGCAACTTTTGTGGCGATTCTAATTTAAGATATAACTGCAAGAATATAACACTTAATTAAGAAAGCATATGAGCTCTACTTTGTGTGCACAATAAACTTTGGGCTCCTCACATTGCACATGCCAACTGTGCAGTGTATTTGAAAGTATGGCTGAAAGGTTTTATGCAGTATATGCTATTTGCTGTCCCATTGGTCTGGTGAGAACAAAAATATAGTTTGTACAAACTTCTACTTAACTAAAATTTCTGGAATTTTCTTGAAACCTAAGCATAGTATATAATCTCCATACTTGCTTTCTACCATCAAGACTAGTGTGTTAAAGTAGAGATCTGCCAGTTCTTAAACCCCTCGGAAAATGATGAGCCAATCCTTATGTAACAACAGTACATCAGCAATCCATACTGTCTTCTACATTGAATAAACCACATCTTATCCCACAATGAGAGCTCGATGGCTTAGCAAGGGGCTTCAACCTAACCTAGAGTCCAGCTGAATTACAAGGCTAGAAGCTGCTGAAGGAGAATAAGAATATTTTGATCTTTTGCTACCAGCAAAAAGAAATGGATCAGTACTTTGCTTCAGTTGCACAGATATTGATTGATAAGGTCATGGCTGCAGTTGGACAAGATCACAAAACCAATCAAATGGAACCATTCATAGATTCATTTAAGAAGTCTAAAAGCTGTTTTTCTTCACGATATCAACAAGCATCCTTTCATACTAATTGCATACGCAATGCACATGAAGGAAACATATACTGACATGAAAAACCTACTAGACGAAATTAAATGCAAAAAAATTGAAATGTATAGTGGTCTTGTTAAGCATGCAATTGGGATATATGAAGTATTAATGATTTATTTGCAAATGGAATAGCCAAACCAAGGACAAGCCTTACTTAGTGAAATTGTGATAAAAATAAGTCAGAAAATGACACCATGTTAAAACAATTTTCACGGTCCTTTAGTTGATACTGTGAAAGTAACCCTACCACCACTACATATGAAACTTGATTTGGTGAAGAATTTGTTCAAATTCATGAAGACGGATGGTCCTCGTTTTTATTGGGTTTTTTTTCCATATCTGCAGCAGAAATTCCTCCACTTGAGTTGGGCAAAGATAAATGAAGGGAATGACCCACACATAATGAAACTTGCCACAGATATAACTTTTTATTCTACTCTGAATTAAGTTGGACCAGCAGCATGGACATCATTCGACGATATAGCCAGCAATTTCTTGGGAAATAATAAATCAGACAACTACCAGGGAATTGTGGGAAGTCTCTTTCAGTCATGACACAACATGTCGCTCAAGATTCACTTTTTACACTCAAATTTGGTTTTATTCCCACAAAATCTTGATGCAATTAATGAAGAACATTGGGGGGGGGGGGGGTTCCCCTAACAATTCTTTATTGTGAGATAGTGATTTAATG
>CABFWB010003017.1:9895-27625 GCA_902151455.1 Timema bartmani | reverse complement strand
CACATTCTTACTATGGATAAACTGTACTAAGGTAAGTGGGGTGTTAAGCTGGCTGAATACTGCTTGAGTATTATCAGGTATGTCCCCCAGACTAATTACAAATAGAAGTCATCGGCTGGATGAAAAAAACAAGTTCATAATATTTATAAATTAATATTGATTTCATATGGGAATAAACAATGTGACTTTTTTTAATCAAGTGTATCCTTTTAGCTTAGAGTGATAGAAATATTCTGAACACATTTGTAAACAGCATAAAAAACAGTCCAACAAAATGTGTCATACATAAGGAAACTTATTTTATATAAAAAAAAATATATATATCAGTGTAATTATAGGACACATATCAGGCAAATGTACCTGCACAACAACAAAAATCATTAGAAATCTCAGAGATTAGTGTTATTATTATCAAATAGTTTTAATTTAGGTACGGTATAAGGGTGTTAAACATTCCAGTTTTATCAAATGTCTTCCTATTTAATAATATCCAAAAAAAGAAGTAAGCTTTATATATATATTTGTGGGGTGGGTACCAAAATATAGATATACAAACTTCTTACACTAATGCCAGTTCTATTTTTTATTTAAAAATATATATATATATGTTCTAATACTCACATTTTCAAGCATACAGTATACTATATTTAAAGTCAATTTGAAGCATGACTTGATATTAACTTAATTAAGGTATTGTATTTTAAAGATTGATTATAAATAGTATTAATTTGTGCCAGTATGCATTATTGCAATGACATAATTGTTTCTCATTTAATGTAATTTGTATATGTGAAAGATGGTATCTGAAAGTTTGATATGAACAATTGAAATGATAAACATAATATGGCTTGCACATCACCAAGTAAAACACAATTCACACTTGGCACTTATGCTTCTATATATAAAGGTAATCATAACCTCTAAATAAAATTGAAATTTTATTTCCATTCCTCTGACTTAACTCACTAGGAGGAAAGCTATTTGTTTTTTTTATTTTCTCATAATAACTTAAGTTAATTTTCACTGTGAAAGCTAGTTTATGTTTTTCTTTCCATTAGTTTCTATCATTCTTTCCTATAGTTTCTTCTTTCAAAAGGGAAATAATATGTTTTCTTAAAGTTTGTGTTATTGCTTTCATTTGAATTTTATGATGATGGTACAAATGTATCAGAGGGAAGAAAGATCTTCTAGTGCCTCACCAAGCAATATGTATGTTTTTTTACAAAATAATTTAGAACCATTATTCATAAAATAGTCATTTTCAGGATTATTGAATGTTTTATCCTACATGTCAAATATTTTTCCTTTCTACTATACATATTATATACACATTTGGACCATTACTTTATTTGTAATTTATTGTTTTTATTTACCTATTCAATGTGTATTTATTATTTCTATGTTCAGGTGCTATGACATAAACTAAAGTGATTAAATATGCCAGTATTTAAGATGACAGTAAATAAATAAATGATAAAATAATGTGAATTGCACTTTATTGTGAACCTATAGTTATGTTCATATCCTGATATCTTCTTAATAATAATGTGTGTACATTCAAAGGCACTATCTATATTAGAGGGTCAGGGCAAAAACATGATAACCTTCATAGATTTATTTCACTCTTTAAATGTCTATGAAATTCTGAAATCTAGCTATAAAAAATAAATAAAATATTCATTGATATTAACTATCCTCAAGGTCTTGACCGACTATAAAAACCATTTCTTTTTCAAGAGGTAAGCAGCCAATAATGACTAACACATTTTTTTCATATAATTGAGGGTTATCATGTTTTTGTCTCCACTCCCTCAATATTATATCCTATAGCAAAATCAACTTAAGTTGTCACTCACCATATACGACAAGAGTTGAATTTTGGATGGTGAGCTAGAGAGCTACATCAGAGCTAGCATGAACCAATTCAAAACACACTAGCTCGATTGATTATCTTTGTTTGTATAATAAATGTTAAAATATTAATAAAACTGTATACACATTTTGATAGAGTATTTATCGAACTAGACTTTATAAATGATGGTGAAACATTCAGCATTTTGGTATCAACAATCAGCACCAGTAATGACACCAGTGTTTTCTCCAAAATCATTATTGAACCAGAAACCAGTCTGTCTCCCCAACCTCGGCCTAATCTTTCCCACAAGCGAGCAGTATCTAGCTGTCACATTTGAAATATTTTTACTACAGACGGTTGATTATTGCCATTCTAAGCTGTTATATGCATTATTAATCAATGTTCGCAAGAAAAAACTAAAGTAATTTAATTGTAAATTGTGATAGTAACTTACTTGATTTATCAGATTAAAATAAAATATTACTAAAATATTGTGCAATAAACATTTTCCAGGTGTTTTTAGTTGATAAAGTTATAAAAAAACACAATTTAATATTTTTTAAGCAAAAAAATTCAAACTATGATTCAGCTTCAAGAATACTTCATATATTCGAATCAAGTTCACTTTTAATTGAAAAAGTGGACTTCACACATTCCTAGTAGTAAGACATAGTGAGCTGAAAAAAGTCTAGGGGTGTGCGAGTAAGCATTTTTCACTTTGAGTCACTTTTGAATGAAAACTTTTTTTTAGTTTGAGTAATATAGAGCAGTATCTTTAGGCCTACTAGTAATATTTCAAGTTGAATTTTATTAATTTAAATATAAACCATAAAAACAAAACATTTTTCTTAAATTATAACATGAATATAAAAAAAGTATGATTACACTTTCAAAACAACAGATGCATTACATACAGGTGACCAGATGCCTTTAATGAAAAGGACAGGGAGACTCAAAATGTAGGACGTTACAAAATAAAAGTTCAAAATGAACTTGTATAAAAGTAGTTAATCTTTTTTATTGATTGTTCAAACATATTTTTTTTATGAACTAATCTTTTTTATACCTTGTTGGTTTAAAATATACTTATAAAACTCTGAACAAGTCACATGCTTAAAATGATACTTCACCAACAATAAAACCTTTATTGAATCTACATCCAACTTATTTCTCTCATTTGTCCAGTGATTAAAGAAAACACCCTCTCAACATTGGAAAAAAAATATTCTGCCATTTTCAGTAATTTTGAATGACATTCATCATGTTTTTATTCTCAAAATACATAACCCACTTATCATTACATAACAAATTTTCAAGGTCTGACCCGTTGTGCTCAATATACATGTTTAAATTACATAATTGGTCACAAACTTTCACATCATCAATTACTAACCCTCTTTGATTTTAAAACACTAAGGACATTTATACATCTTTCATTTGACCCTTTTCTTTTATTCCATTCATTTAAAACATTTAAAATCTACAAATGAGACACTCAATTTCTTTAAATAATCATAGCATTCCCTGTACAAAGACATTGCTTCCTCCTTAAAACAATCTACTTCACTATCAGAGCACATAACAACATCTCTTTGGTCTTAAGTGAAATAAATGAACATTCTAACCGGTTCTCTAGCAGGGAAGATACATTTTCTATTACATCTGTTGAGTTAATACTGTTCAAATACAAGCATACCAGCTTTTATTTCTTCACTGTGCTGTTATTTAACCAGATACAGGACAACAACTACATATGTCTCATCATAGTCAAGAACTAAATAATGTCGACACTCCCACTTATTTAGATCTGTCTATGAAACCAACCTTGCTTCGCAAGTAATTAAATTGATGCTTTGGCAGAGGCTTTGTAAGAAAATCTGAAAGTTGTTCTTTGGATTCAATATACCTTATATCAATGTCAGCACGTTCATATACATCTCGTACAAAGTGGAAACGAACATCAATATGCTTAGTTTTTCGGTAGTACTCAGGATTATTCGTCAATTTAATTGCTGATTGGTTATATACGTACATTTGGACCTTTTCACATTCCAAACCCAATTCACAAATAATTCTACGTAGCCATATAGCGTCCTTTGTTCCATTAGACAATGCAATGTACTCGGCTTCTGTTGTTGAAAGTGCGTCTAATCTTTGTCGCTCAGAGTACCAAGAGATAGCACCCCCATTAAACAAAAATACAAATCCACTAGTTGATTTTCGAGTATCTAAATTTTCCAGCATAATCTGCATCCGTAAAACCTCTCAATGTAGCGTTACTCCCACTGTCTCCGTAAACAATCCCATAATCCATTGTTCCCCTTAAATAATGGAGGATTTTCTTAACTGCCTGCCAGTGATCTTGCCCATAGTTAGTTAAAAATTGACTGGCTTGATTAACTGCACATTCAATGTCAGGACAACTGACTTTTGCAGCGAAAAGAAGAGAACCAATTGCCTCACGATATGGCACATTTTGCAGAACTTCATCAATTGCTTCTTGAGAAGCTGATATTAATAGTCCATCATCAACATATAGAGCTAAGTATACAGTTGCTCCTTTGACCTTGCCAGAAAACACGCAATGGTCACAATAAGTTTGTTGGGAAAAAAAAAATTCTAAAAATTTACGAATGTTATGTTCCAGCAACGCGGCGATTGCTTGAGTCCATACAGACTACTTTGAAATCTACATACTGCTTCAGGCTGTGCTTTGTCTTCAAATTCTGGGGGTTGCTGCATATAGATCTCTTCTTTCAATTCACCATAGAGGAAAGCTGTTTTCACATCAAATTAGGCAATTTCAAGATCTTCTCTCGCTACAATGGCTAGAAGCAATCGAATTGATTCATAACAAACTACAGGTGTAAAAGTCTCGAAATAATTGACACCACCTCGCTGAGCAAACCCCTTTGCAGCAAGTCTGGTCTTGTATCTAAAACCCCCACTTGAATTTGATTTCTCATTGAACACCCACTTACAACCAATCACATGCTTCCTTTATGGGAGTTTCACAAGTTCCCACGTTTCATTTTATTGAAGCGCACCCATTTCGTCATTTATAGCGAGTAATCATTTGTTCGCTTCAACACTCCTGGCAGCCTCTTCAAAGTAGTAGGCACAGTATCCACAACTAGCGCTAGAATCATTGTAGCGACTTGGTCTGCGCAGCAGGTCTCGATCACGAAGTTGTCTTCCTGGACCTGATGCTAGTTGAATCTATTCCAGTTGAGATTCTACTCGTTCAGCTGCTTGCTGCTGGACTACTGGTCTTAGCTCCACTGCTGCTTCTAAGTCTAATTGACCTTGATGATCAAAACTCAAGTTCCACCTGAGCTACTGGTAGTGGGTTTACATCATTTTCTGGGTATGGTTGATTTTCATAACCAAAATCAAGTTTCACCTAATTTTTATGAAGAACTTGCTCTGCCATTTCAGCTCTTTCATTGAAGATTACCTCACGGCTGACATGTATTTTTCGAGTCTTAGGATCCCATAGTCGATAATTCCTTGACTCTCCCCGATAGCCAACAAAAATCATTTTCTTGCTCTTTGGATCATACTTCTTGCGTGTCTCCTTGGGTATATGCATGTATGCATCACAACCACACATGTTTGATTTTCTGGCTTTTCATTAAACCACCTCTCGTAGGAAGTCATTCCAACAGATTGTTTTGAGATGGTTCGATTCAAAACATACAAATCTGTTTGAACAGCTTCAGCCCATAATTCTTCTGGAAGGTTTCTGGCAAATAACATAGATCTGGCACTTTCACAAAGGGTAAGCATTTCACGCTCGGCCCGACCATTCTGCTCATGAACATACGGTGAGGACAGACAGCTCATGAACAATTCCTTTGCTTTTCAGAAAAGCATTAAATTCATTTGACAGGTACTCTCTGCCATTGTCTGTACGTAGAATTTTATGTTGTTGCCGGTCTGCTTTGTCACAAAAGCTTCATAATATTTGAACTTTGCAAACACTTCATGTTTGTGATGCATGAAAAATACAGAGCGGTATCCCGAGTATTCATCCTTACACAATAAGAAATACTTTGAACCACCTGGTGACTGTACATTAACTGGACCGCAGACATCTGAATGAATCTTTTCACCGGGATTATCTGCTTTCGGTCTCTTGCTCGATGGGTGTGGTTTGCGAGCATGTTTTCCCGTAGCACACGCTTCACAGAAAAAAAAATAGATTTGTCTTTGATTATTAAATCATTAGCTGCATTAATTGAACTGAAATTAATGTGACCCAACCTCTCGTGCCACAGCTCCAGGGAGTTAACTTCTGCAACATTACACTTTCAAGAAACTTGTACCTCAAAAAGCATTCGGAACAACGATCCATAACTCACCCCTTTCACTGATAGGGCACCACTTCTTTCTCGGACCTCACAGTGATTATGGTAACTTGAAATGAGAAATGTTTGTCATTGATCGCTCCCACTGAAAATAAATTTTGTTTCAGATTCGGAACTAAAAGCACATTGGTCAATTTCCGGCTGACCTGCTTTCCATGCACTTCTACAAGAATATATATTGTTGCCGATACCTGCTACAGGTAACACCATGTCACTTGCAATTTGAACTAACTTTATCTTACCAACCGGTCTGAGTTCACTGACATAATCACGGCGGAAAGTCATGTGCAGGCTTGCACCCGAGTCTGCCAACCACAAAGATTTGCCCTCATCTGTCGTTTCTGAGAATAAATCTGAAATGTCACACACATATGCAAATGCAGAATCATCACTCTCTTTTCTTCATCTGCTATTCACTTTTCACATTCACGATAGCAGTGACCAATCTCGTTGCAGTACTGACAAGGATGTTTTCTTTTCAACTCTTCGATACTCTTTAAATTTTTCTTCTGCTTGTCCTTGGAATCATTACCCTTCTGGTAATTTGATGACATTTTTTCTTGTTTATCTAGTTTTAGCTGCAGGGCTTTTACCTTCACAGCAAGTGATGAAGACTCCTCTTCCATTGATGTCAACCTTTTGTCTCCACGAATTATCCTCGCGATTAAATTCTCCTCTTTACGCTCATCTTTTGCGGTGCACTCCCATGCCATGGTAAATGCCGAGAATCTTGATGGCAGACTGCTCAGCAGTTTAGACATCATAGCTGAATCAGGTGGCTTTTCACCTGCATCATCAAGCTTCTTACAGCCGGTTTCAAATTTTTTTAGCTGTGTCGCCACAGGCACGCCATTCTTGATCCGAAAATCGTAAAATTGTTGCCAACAATCTTGTTTAGCATCTTACCTAATTGTATCTCCATACAAAGAATGTAATTTATCCAAGATCTCTTTCGGTGTCCTACAGTTTATTAAATTCACATGAAATTTCCGATCCGCTGAGCTCAATAAGATCACTGCTGTTTTTGATCTTACACTTTTTCCATACTTTCCACGCGTCGAGTTTTGCTGCTTTGTCGGGCTCTGTATCTGTCCCTTCCACAAATTCTATCAAATCTTGAGCATCAAGTAAGAACGACACACTAGATTTCCACAATGTGAAATTTGTGCCGTCGAATTTTGTGAGATCGTATTTGTCCTCCGTCATTACTGCAAGCAGAGAAAAGAAAATGTACTGGACGCAATATTATACACTTACCGACGACACGAACAAAACGTACAAACGACACGAACAAAAAAGGTGTAACGACGACACGAACAAAATTTCTCTCAACTCGCACCTCACGATATAATGGCATCGCAGTGGAAGTGTGCTGGGCCCATAACCTGTTGAGTTAATATCGTTCAAATATAAGCATACCAGCTTTTATTTCTTCACTGTGCTGTTATTTATTTTATCAGCCATTAAACGAGTCTATATTACTGATTTAATTTTGTCTAATAACTACCGAAATTAATTAATCACTCTGGAGATCACAAACACACGGACAAACATTACAAGTATGTTAAAGGCAATTGAAAAATACAACCCACGCATGCGCAACAACACAACAAACCAGAGACAGGACAACAGCTACATATGTCTCCTCATAGTCAAGAACTAAATAATGTCAACAATATCAATTATGTCAACTATAGAATTTCTTGCTTTTTGTATCCCTTTGATGTTGTCGTGAAAAACAGATATTAGAGCATCTAAGTGCCTCAAATATGCGTTAATTAATATAGCTAAAAAAAACTCTTCAGAATCTTAGGGGGACTAGGCAAAGATACAAAATATGATTGCAAAGCTTCATACATCTCAAATATCCTATGGATTGTTGGAAATAGAGATAGCCACCTAGTTTTAGTATGAGATAGTAATTGCTTGTAGTTTACGTTTACAAATTCGCAATACTCTTTAAGTTGTTCTGTTCTTACTGTAAGCCTATATATAGAAAAATAATTATACAATTTCATAACAATGCACTCCAAATCAACTTTCAAACTGTCAGACTCATGTTGAATCGCATTATAGAGAATATGCGCTGGGCAGCCTACACCAATTAAATTCTTGTTCACACATTTTTTTAAATGAGTGAAAATATTTTCACCCTCAGCCCTTTTAAACCAAAATTTGTATTGGTATTGTGGTGGTATGCTACACATTTATCAACAATACCAAGCCTATTTAGTGCATCGCTTATGTAGGATGATATTTTATCAGAAGTATCATTGGGAGTTGTTTTTAGATCTACAACTTTAGTTTGGATACCTCCTACTTTATAATCAAAATGCTGTATTAAAAGTGGAAATATTTTCAGAGATCCATGATTGCTACCATCTGTGCAGACACCAAAACAAGATATTCCATTTATGTACTCTATCGTTACATCAATAAGATGTGGCCCAAGAATTTTGTTTATTATAGCTTCAGTCTTTTTACTAGCACATGACACTTTCTTGGCAATATCAGAGTCACAATACGTTTCAGCATTTAATTTAGGCGTACAATCCATAAATCTAAACTATGAATGATGCCTAACGGTGTGAAATGCCAGAGCTGCCTCTGCTGCGTGTACTAATTGCGTAGATTTGGTTGA
This sequence comes from Timema bartmani, assembly GCA_902151455.1. Taxonomy (NCBI): domain Eukaryota; kingdom Metazoa; phylum Arthropoda; class Insecta; order Phasmatodea; family Timematidae; genus Timema; species Timema bartmani. The sequence continues at coordinate 18,759 of CABFWB010003017.1, read as the reverse complement.
TTACCTGAAAAAACTTGATATAATATATCCAATGTTACTACAACTCTGAATGTTTTTCTTATGTTTCTGAGATTGAAGATGAACTTCCAAATCTTGTGCCCCTACAAAGGGTAAACTCAATTTTAGTAAAAAATAGTTAGGAGATTATTAATTTTTTCTTTCCACCCTTAAGGAAACTACTCTTAATTTTAGGGTTGGATATCCAATTCCAAAAATTCCTCGGGGTAAACTTATGAAAACCCTATATACCAAGGTTTAGCCCATTCGGTAAAATAGTTTAGGCTCTAGCCCGAGGTACAGACTGACAGACAGACGGCATTGCGAAAACCACTTTTTAGGGTTCGGGGGTCATGAGACGTCGACATCAATCAAAATCTCTAGTTCAATTTTTTTGACGATCACAAAACTGTAAGGTAGCGAGAGAGTAAAAATATTGATATTGAGTCCCCTTGGGTCAACACTTCGTATTAAAATGTCGACTTGCAGTTTACAATTTTCTACATTTTATTAAGGGTTGCACATCTATGGTTATTGCATTTCTATTAAATTCCTTATTTATAAATTTTGACCAATAAAATAGGTAAATATTGACTATTTAATCTAAAATGATAGAGACAAATCATTGTTGTACAAACATTTCTCCTAATAGGTTGAAAGAAAGAGAACATACACTTTTTGAGAGACTTACGCATTTCTTACTCTATGGCATTAAAGATGTATTGGGTTAAAACTTAAGTAGTATCTCTTTACAACTAAAGCTCACAAAATTGTATCAATATATTTGAATAGCCTATCTCAGAAACTGTTGGTGTCATAAAAATATATTTCAGATAAAAGATTTTTTAATAGTACTACCATTTTGCAATGATAAGCTATTTACTATCTAAAATAGTTGCGGAGATACGGTAATTTCTGCTTCTGTAAATTACCCTAAAAGTCGCTTTCATGGGAAAATGAAATAGCCAGTTTATTTATAATATTAATCAACGCACATATACGATTTTTAATCAAAATAGTTAGAGCCGATTTTGAGAAAATATATTGTTTTTCTTTTCACTTTTTACTAAACCACTCTTAATTTTGGAGTTAAAAAGACACACAGACAGAAGGCATTGCAAAGACCACTTTTTAGGGTTCGGGGGGTCATGAGACGTCGACATCCATCAACATTTCAGGTTATATTTTCTTTACGGTCGCAATACTTTACCTTTAGTGTTCGAAAAATTAAACAATATGTATATTTGCGTATAGCTTGAAAGTTATTGGTTTTATAAAAATTTGTTGCGAATAAAATATGTGTATTATAAATAGATCTACATATTTACATTGATAAGTAATTTTATATTTCAAATAGTTTCGGAGATATGATAAAAAATTGAGAATTTACGCATCAGACCGGAACCCTTAAAGTCATTTTGCCGAAATATTGAGAGTAGCCATTTTGTTTTGAGTATTTATAAATGTTTTGGAATGAAATTTAATCAAAATCGTTATGCTGATTTTGAGAAAATCGACTTTTTCTCTTTTGGCCCTTCAGTAAACAACCCTTAATATTTAGGTTGGATATCCAATTCCAAAAACCCTTCGGGGCAACCCTATGAAAACCCTAGATACCAAGTTGTAGCCCTATCGGTAAAATAGTTTGGGCTCTAGTCGGAGGTACAGACAGACAGACAGACAGACGGAAATTAATAAAACACTTTTCGGATTTGGGGGGTCATGAAACATCGAGATTCATTAAAATCTTGAGTTCAATTTTTCTGACGATCACAATACTTTCTCTACCTGTAAGATAGCGAGAAAGTAAAAAGACCAGTGTTAAGTGTTTGAGACACTTCGCAGTTTCTTATCTGAGAACGAGCTGAAATTGTAAAAAGAAGTAAAGAGTAGTATAATAGCTCACTTAAAAGGACTTAATGTGTCGTTCGGACAGTATTTTCCGAAGCGAAATAGTGAAGATTACTGGATTTCAAATCCATTCAACAAATTGTTCTTTCAACAAGCCGAAAAAATTATCAGTTTTTTAAAAGGAAAAATTTATTGAACTTTTGACTGATTCTTCTTTACAATCCGATTTTTTTTAAATGTCGTTGACTTAGGGGCAGCAGTTTAAGAAGAGTACCAAGAACTCAGCGATAAAGCAATAAAGTATGTATTGCCTTTCACGAACACAGAGCTTGTTGAAAGAGCATTCTCGTCTTATGCGTATATTAAGAAGTAATATCGCAATAAGCTTGACGCAGCTACTGAATTAAGCTCCATGAAACAAGTTCAAGTATCGCATTGGAATTATGAAGAGCTACGTTTGTAGACTTGTATATTAAGATGAATAATTGTTATGAACTTTCATCATAAGTTAATGTGGTTAAAACATATTTTAATGCTGGTTTTATTTGTTTTTATGTTAGTCTGCTATTATGAAAAATTGAAATAAAATGTAAAATCAAAAATAAAAGCCTATAAATATAATTAATTTGAGTCGTTTGGTTATTTAGCTAACCTAAGAACATTACTACCTTACAAAAACTAACTTTTTGTGTGGAGGGATGAGGGGGGTTTATGAGAGGAGGGGTACTCATAAAGGAAAATCCTAATCACGGGGTACGGAAGAGAAAATGGTTGGGAACCGCTGGTTTATATTAATATTTGAGAACAAAGAGTATGATAAACATAGACAATATATTTAATATGAAAATAGACAGCCTAACTTACAAATCTTGCATCCATATATGTTTTATGGAATAACTTGACCATAGTATAATAACATATAAATTTTCCCTAATATACATTATAGGCACGCAAGCCTACTTGATATTTCAAAACAAAATATTCTCAAATCTAAATAGAATATACCAGAAGTTCATTTCAGTTTAGATACACTAAATGTGCACTGCGCATACGACAACGTGAGTGAGCCACAATCAGAAATATTATGTGTAATTCCCTCTAAACAACAAGATTAAACTAATGCTTAAATGTATCCCTGAACATAAATAACATCAAATATAATAAATTCGGAGAACTAGCACACTTTGTGATATGATCTGTGACATGACTAGCGCTCATGTCATTGTATATTAACATAGGTTGCAGATCCTGGTAAGATATTTTTGGTTTTAGTAATGTTTTTATAACATGTAGCGCCTTTGTGTACCACTTATGTGTCTAGACATTAAAGAAGATTAAATACAATAATAAATGGTGGTACAATATAATAAACAGTGAGACATAATACATCATGGCGCAGTCGATGTGGACTAATACCTATTGTGGTTGGAATACGTTTATTGGAAATCTCAAATAGATGAGGTTAAAAGTTCGAGAAATTTTTCCTTTGTGGAGCCGTAACTATGGCGACAATTTGTGACGTTGGAAATACAACATAAAGATATGGATGTGAGGTGGCCTCAGCCGCTGTCTTTTGAAGACAGTGTAGCTGAAATCTTCCGAAAATTCAAGCAAGCCTTTGAAATATATTTGATAGCTAGTGGAAAAGAGTCAAAATACGTGAAAGTTAAAGTGGCTTTATTGTTAAATTTGATGGGTAAGAGGGCCGAGAGGTATATAATACTATTAAATTAAATGAGGAGCAGAAAAAGAATCAAGAAGAAATACTTGTTGAACTTGAAAGGTTCATGTCCCCAAAAAAGAACGAGATTTATGAGAAGTTCCTTTTTTACAGTAGAAAACAAGAAGAAAATGAACCATTTTATAACTTTCTAACTGATTTGAAGAATCTATAAAAAAAAAACGTGTGAGCTTGGTGATGTTGATGCCACGGACTCGATTATTCGAGATAGAATTTTGTTGGGAATGCAGAGTCAAGAACGGTTGCTTCATGTGGATAATCTGAATTTAAACAAAGCTATTGAAGTGTGCAGATCAAATGAGGCTAATAAGGCTCATGTCAAGGAAGTGCAAGGAGAACAGGGGTCTAAAGTTGATGCATTTAGAAGCAAAATGAGATATAAAGGACAAGAATAGTCTAGAAAAAGTTATATAAAACCTGAATATAGCTCTGAAAGAGGCTTGAAAAACAAATTAATAGACTGTAAATACTGTTGCTACAATCATGAACCTGTACAGAAAAGGTCCAGCATTTGGTCGACGCTGCAACAAGTGTCAAAAATATTGACACTTTGTGAAAATGTGCAGTAAACAGTACGTGAAAGAAGTCCATGAAAGCCAGGAAGTTGATGATGAAGATGGCTATGAGTTTTTAATGTCCATATTAAAACAAAACGAAGTAAAAGATTCCAATGAGTTGTTTGAAAGGTTAGTTGTTAATAATAAGACTGTAGATTTTAAATTTGACACAGGGTCGCAAATAAATATCATCCCAAAATCAGTATTGGATCAAGTAGAAATTATTAGCTCTGTGATTAATAGGTCTAAGATTATATTAGAAACCTTAGGTGGATTTAAGATAAAACTAGTTGGCATTGTGAATTTGAAGTTGAAGGTTTAAAAACCATGATCATAACCTATAATTTGTTGTTGTTCAAGGGGCTGGAATGCCTATGTTAGGGTTTTAATCATGCTGTATGTTATAAATAATACCACAGGTGAGTGGTATTAGTCTAAAGGAGAGCAAAGGTGATTTTGTTAAGATAAATGTTGATGTGTTTACAGGGTTAGGTAGTTTTTGAATGTAGTTTAAAGGTAAACAAAAATACTGTTCCTGTTGCTAGGCCACCCAAAAGGATACCTCTAGCAATAAAGCCAAGGTTAAAAGCAAAACTTGATGATTTGATTAAAAAAGGTATGATTTCAAAATACGAGGGTCCGACTGAATGATTTAGTAACTTGGTGATAACTGAAAAAAATCACAAATCTATGAGGTTATGCCTTGATCTAAAGGAGATGAATAAGTGCTTGGAGAGAAAATATTGTGAAATACCTACCCTAGAAGACAAATGTGCAAAGTTAAATAATAAGTGTTATTTTACAGTACTTGATTTTAAGGAGGGTTTGTATCAGGTAGGCCTTGATGAATAGTCAAATAAAATGTGTGCACTTGGATGTCTTTTTGGAGTGTATAAGATATATTATCATTTGGTCTGAATTGCTCACAGGATTTTTTTCAAAAAATAAACAATGATAATTTTGGTGACATTCCAGGTGTTAACGTATACTTTGATGATTTGCTATAGCCGCAGAAGACATACAAAAGCATGACGTAATTTTAAACAAGGTCGTAGAACGTGTCAGAAGCTTAAATATTAAATTTAACCCAAAGCAAATTCAATATATGGTGCAACAAGTCAAATATCTTGGCCACATATTTGATAAATCTGGTATAAGTCCTGATGATAGCAAAAATCAGGCTATTGTGAAGTTAGAAGAACCTAAAAATAAAAAAAAGGTAAAAATGTTGGGCATAATAAATTATCTAAGGAAATACATACCAAATTTGTCAGATATTTCGGCACCCTTAAGGAAATTGTTTCAGAAGTAAAATGACTATTTATGGACAAGTAGACAGTCTGATTATTTAAATATGATTAAAAATCTGATCAGTACTCCACCAGAACTTTCAAATGTTGATGAGACCAAGTCATTAGTGATTCAAACAGATGCCAGTCAAAACGGACTGTCAAGAAGGCAAGCCAGTTGCATTTGCTTCTTTTTCATTAACTGACTGTGAAACTAGGTTCAGACAAATTGAAAAAGAGTTCCTAGAAATATATTAGTCAAGTAATAAATTTCATAATTTAATTCATGGTAGATCAGTTACAGTTAATTCAGATCACAAACCAATTGAGTCAATAATGAAGAAAGGCGTGACTGAAGTACAGTCTCCACGCTTGCAGAGAATTAAAGTAAGGTTGCCTACGTATGATCTAAATGTGTGCTACAAGCCTGGTAAGGAAATGTTGATCGCTGATTTACTCTCACGAAATTTTGTGAAAGAATTTTCAAGTGATGAAAAGTTTTTTACTGAATTTGTGCATTAATATATCAGAAACTAGACAAGCTGAATTTAGAGTGGAAAGTGAGAGATATCAAGAGTTGGTGAGACTAAAAGAGTTTTGTAAAATAGGTTGGCCAAAGGATATGACTAAAGTCCCAGATGTGGTTAAATAATATTTTAAAAACAGGAATGATATTTATAGTCACAGTGATCTAGTATTTCTCAAGGGCCGAGTAATTGTGTCCAAAACCCTTTGACAAAAGATGCTAAATCAACTTTATGAAAGTCATCTGGGAGTAACTAAAACACAACAAAGGGTAAAACAAATACTGTACTGGTCGCAAATTAATGATGACATAAAAAATTTGGTCAAATGCCGATTAAGGTGTGAAAGATATCGTCAAGGTAATATCAAAGAACCTATGGTTTTGAGAGAGTTTCCTGATGTCCCATTTCAAAAAGTTGCAAATGATATTTTAGAGTTTACGGGGCAAGATTTTCTTGTTGTCATTGATTATTTTTCAAAATGGTTGGAGGTAAATCTGTTGGAATCGAAGACATCTAGTAGTGTTACAAAAGCATTTAAAAGAGTCTTTTTGACTCATGGCATTCCTATAGAGGTAATTTGTGATAATATGCCATTTAACTCAATGGATTGTAAGAAATTTGCAGAAGAGTGGAATTTTAAGTTTGTGAATTCCAGCCCCCACTATCCAAGGTCAAATGGCCTGGCGGAGCGTGCTGTGCAGATAGCTAAAAACATGCTAAAAAAAGTGATGATCTACAAATGGCCTTATTGGAATACAGAAACACGACCATAACAGGATCAGACAAAACACCATCGCAGTTGCTTGACAGTAGAAGACTTTGGTCAAAGCTACCAATTAAGAAAAATATGCTACAACCTGAGAAATTGGACTATTCTAGAGAAAAATAAAAAGCAGAAAATAAAAGTCATATGAACATTACTATAACAGAAATACGAAAGGACGAGATGATATTTTGAAAAAGGTGACAGCATTGTCATTAGGGAAGGTAAGACCTGGGGGCCGGCAAGAGTTTCATAAAAGGTAACTGAACTAAGGTCATACATAGTAGAGTAAGAAAATGGAAATAAAGTGAGGTGAAAGATTTTCCATATGTGTCATTCAGAAAATAAACTTGATATGAGGGCATGTGTATTAACACCAGAAACATCATGTTCACTAGAAAATTCAGAGTGGACCGAAATTGATAAACATCCTAAAATAATCCAAAGGAGAAAGAGAGTTGCACGTCTTCCAGTATGATATCAAGATTATGACACGAAAAAGACAATTTGTTACAGATTACTATAGATGGTCTAATAATCAGCGGTTCCCAAAGTGTGCTCCGCAAAGCATCTACAAGTGCTCCGCGAAAAGATTGGAAATAAAAAGTGACAATATATCAAAACTGTTAATTTGTGCGTCCATGAACTGTGTATAGGTAAGTATTGGGTAGAAATTATTTACAAACAGCACGCGGCGAAAACAGAGAGAGAGAGAGACTAGAGGGTGCCAGTTCACCCCGTCTCTCTGAGAGCTTTGCCGCACTTTTAGATACAATTGTTTACTTCAACACCTTTCCAAAATTTTCTGGGAAGTTTATATTGCATATTAAAAACTCTTGTTTCTTCGCACCTTCAGTCAGTATACAGTCGAGAGTCTAAACAAATCAAATAGCAGTGCAATGTTATTTATTCGAATGTCGGAATAGCCAACCTGGTATCGGAGCAGTATGAGTGCTTGAATGATTTGACATCAGATTCTGTGGTAAAAGAGAATTTTGCAACTAAGAAGTCACTATCAGAATTTTGTTGTCAGCTATGAGACGAATTTGAAGTTTTGTCAGATAGAACGAAAATAATTCCTCCTTTTGCAATAACTTACCTATGTGGATCAGGATTCTCTGCCTATGTAGCTACTAAAACAAAATATCTCGGCTCAATGCAGAGCCAGATATTCGGTTGCAGCTGTCCTAAATTAAACCAGATATACCCACATTGTGCAAATCAAAACACAGCCGTCCCAGCCCTCCCATTGGAATTTAAGTTCGTGGTCTATACTTTATTGTTCTTTTTTTTATGCCATGTGACTTTTTTTTTTCAGGCATGAAAATGGTTTTAACACTATCTGTGTGGGTAACATATGAATGGATTTACAATACCTGCTTTGTACTCATTATCAAATGTGTTGCTTTAGGTTAATTTATGTTTTTTGTTGTTGTTGTTTTGCGTTTATGTACCTAGGTTCCTTATTTCTCTGAAATTGAGGGAGAAAATAACATTTATAATGAAATAAAACTTGAGGTTTAACATGCCTAAATGCTTAAACATTCGTTTCCATCGTGAATACTGCTGTAATTCGGCTTAGTATCTATCTATGTAGAGTCTATGTGAAAATATCTTCGCCCTTATACCAAATACACTTATGTGTAAAATTGTTGTTTTCAGAAAACGATATTTAAAGTTACAATTTTCAATGGCTTACAATAGGAAAAATTAAGATTAGATCAAAATTTAAGCTATTTAGAAATCTAAAATTAATTAGTGCTTTTACTATACCGCACGATAAAATATCGACTATCAGCTTTAAAAAATGCAGTTAGGTAAATATGGCAAAAAATTAATGTGCATGCCTTGTACCACCACCCTTATCCTCTCATAGATAAAAGCTGGTGCACAAATACAAGTTAAATATAAATGTAAAAAAGAATACAACAAATGATAATTGCAGTGGAGCCGATAGGACAACATATGACGTATAGGCCTCTCTCTCTGGCCTATACAACATTTTGATTCTCCATGAACTCTCCCCCAGTTATCATTAGCTGAACTGATATATAGAGTAACACGGGGTAGAGGACGAGAAGGCCTATCAGTTAAATTTTTCAACTTATTTGTCTACTCTTAGTTAAAGAAAAATATTTG
>CABFWB010003016.1:61402-90331 GCA_902151455.1 Timema bartmani | reverse complement strand
TTTCTATAGAAGAAATATTTTATTTATTTTGGCCCAAAAAAGTTTATGCTATAAAAACTTCGAAAATACTGCCCTAAACTTACGCTCACTAGCACCCCATCTTAAACTGAATAGAGGATGGTAAAAATCACTTCACTTTACACCCTACCAGAATTTGAAGCCCAAACTTGTCGTGAATAGTGACCAAGTGCACCTGAGTGAGTCCAACTCACTAGACCACTCGGCAACAGGAGGTGCGGGTATATTTATTTGTGTTAATACTAGTCTGGAATGACTCATCATACTATAGTATAATACTATGTAATCCACCAAAGAAAAATAATATTTTGAGCAACGCCCGGGGTCGAATGAGAGCTCTATATTTCTGTTATAGAACTTACCAACCACTAGCCATGGTTTGAATTGGTTGAAAATATTCTGTCTGGAAATTTTTATTTTTAAGGGTGTGCCCAGCGCAAGGATTGATTTAATCCAGTGGCATGGAGATGGATGGCATTGTTAACAGAAAATGCACCAACACTCGCCTTGAAAATAAACACCATGAAAATCCCAATGTGCCCTAATAAACCCGGCCAGGATGCTCGTGTGAAAACCACCACACCAGACTAAGACATGGACTTGTGATGTTATGATCTTTTAAATGTGTACGTTCAGTGTTATAGTTATTAACGACTTAATCTATGAGGTAGGAATGAGAAAGGTAACTAACTCATAGGAAATGTACCAGCATTAGTGCGTATAAAGGATGTAAAAAAACCTAACGCACTAGGTCAGGATTTATACCCCAAACCTCCTTGTCAACAGTGCTCAAGTGCAATGCGTGTCTAACGCCCAAGACCCCTTGGCCACTGGTGGGATGTAATTGATTTGTTCCTAGAGACTATAGAAACAACTTTCACCAAAGGTAAAACTATCTAAGACACTGGCGTGCGAAATTTGTGCATTTAATTTACTGCAAATCATGTGTTATTACGGCGCGTCAGCACTAAACAGTGCTGCAACAAAATTAAATTAAAAAGAATGTTCTATAGTTCACACTAAAGAGTTTTTTTTACTTAATTTTTCACGCGCACCGTATTCTACTAGAACAGTCTGATTTAAATAGGAATACACTTTATTGACAGTTAAAAAAACTAAAACAATTGTCATGCATATTCAAACGTCAAATCATGTTATCTAAAAAAACTAAAACAATTTTCATGCATATTCATACGTCAAGTCATGTTATCTAAACAAACTAAAACAATTTTCATGCATATTCATACGTCAAGTCATGTTATAAAAAAAAACTAAAACAATTGCCATGTATATACATACGTCAAGTCATATTATCTGAAGCTGCCACTTTCAATTGATACTATCAGGACCTATAAATAACACTTATAATAAAGTAAAATGATATCAATATTGATCGTAAGAAGGAATGTTTAGGTATTTTACAAGTCTCTTACAACCAGTCATTCAGTGCTTGTCTGGGCTATCCGCACATTTTCGTTAAAATGGTAAGGAATAAGGAAGATGGAATTAAGAGGAAATGTTTCGCCATCAGCGTGAAGGAAGATAGAATAAACATTAAGTATAAACTATATCATTACAACTGGTTGGGAGTCTAATCCCGACTTCTCAGTCAGTGGCAAACCAAACGTGACTGATGCCATAGCCCGCATGCCCAATTATGCGAGTACTACGTTTATAATAGAATTAAGCTAGTTATGTTTTACAGTTTTATAAAATTAATTTTTTATCGTCTGTTAAAATGAACTTTTATCGGCGTTTTTTATCCTCGTGTGTTCAAAATCATCACATCTATACTTTCATAGATTTGTTTTGGTGGAGCTCTGTCATGTTTAGAAACTGTAAAGTGTACATACGAAGGGACTTTTATGAAATACAAACTTTTTTCCAGGCCAAAATTAAATTACACTTGACATTAAAATTAGTGTTATTTTATAGGCATTGATACTATCTAACAAAAATGACAGCAACCGATCACATTAATTGATGAATAAATACGGGAAAGTAGATCTGGTAACTTTTCTGGCTGTAAGATAGGACTCTTCCAAATAAATTGGACTGTAAAGTAAAGTAAACATGGTATGGTGCCTAAAAAATATTTTAGATTCTTCAATTTGATCTTTTTTCCTCCCTCTCCCATACAAAAATGAGACGAAGATAATCATAGATTGGCCATGGCTGATGCCATTATTAAATAGTTCGAGTCTCCGATAGCAAGTACAGTGACTAAAGCGTACGACCGACGATAAAAAAAACCTACCACCACCGGAAATCGAAGCCGTGACCCCGATAACAGCACCATCGCTAACAGTGGTGTTTTTATTGTGGCGACGTGGGGTTTATGGCCGCGCTGGAACATGGGTGTAATTGAAGTGAAATGATGCCACACCTTTTTTTTTGTTGCTTTTATTATTCGCACACTGACCAAAATGTGTTGTTCTGTCCCTGTTTCCGGAGCTCAAGATGACCCCTCTCTGCTTCAGCGAGCAACGAAAGTGACTTTCACATGCGTTGAGGATGTAAAGTAGTGGGAATAGAAATGATTGCAGCCGTACTTGTGATGACCATTTTATTAAATTTATATTTATTTAAAACATATTATATGACATTTTAAAATGTTAGAGGACGTGTGTTTGAATTGAAAAATTGAAACTAATTTAGAACATTTTATTTGGGTATTGTGCTATACAAATAGTTTACAAACAGTATTTAAAAACCTTCTAAAAACTTTAGACTTTTTCTAAATAATTATAAAGTAATTTTAGATCGACTTATGAAAAATCTAAATGCGGAATAACACACGGTAAGCTTGCTACCATAAGGGGTAAACAAAGGGTACATAATATTATCATCGAAACGTTCTAAGCACATTTATGTAACCTATACATGGAACCGGGGGAGGGGGTGATAAGGGAAATATTATAAAAGCCAGGATAAGGTGAAAAAATAAAAGTTAACTTTTAAAAATGAACTATTTTTGGATTCCCTTGGGCCAAACTATGGATATATTTTTCATTGACAAAGTACTTTGTGTTCTATGAAACTATAGAGTTAATTTGATATACTGATTAATACAATGTTGGCTTACATCAACATCACAGAAAATATGATATGAAGATCATCTTATGCTTTACCAAAATGACCGACTTGATTGGACCTTTTTATGGAACTACCTTTATTGATATAGATGATATTGAAGTCTTATATAAAACCATTTCTGATTTACTATTCTGACATTAGTTAAAGTTCATGGGTATTCTTTATTTGCTACCGAATAATACTTCTACTCATTTGTACTATACGCATTTAATTAAATTATTGGGATAAGGATGAGAAAAGGTAGAATTTAGAGGACGTGTAATCGTATTTGTGTAAATAAATGTATTCGCGTAAAGGGAGGGTAGAACACACTTTAGGAATACTACTATCATCACACCCAGCTAGAATTTGAACCCCGATCTTTCCGACAATGGCAACCCAGACTAAAGGAGCTTGACTATTAGACCGCCTGCCCACGGTGGGAGTGAGGAGGATAAATGAATAACTAACACATAACTAATCTAAAATGAAGGTTTGAACCACTGAATAGACGGACCGTGGCTTAACTTAAACTTAGTTTGTGCGGGATGGGTTTTTCAATTGTTGTGGCTCATGATAAATGCCCTCAGCAGGATAGTGAAAGACATTTTATTTTAACATCAAATCTCACTTGAAGATTTTTTTAAACGTGATTGGGTTTGTAGGTACCCTCCAAATTTCATTCTGTATGGCCTTGTATTAAAAGGTGATTGTGTATAATTTTATTTTGTATTTTATTACCTACACTATATTGCTGACCTGTTTGATTTTTTGCTATTGGCTGGTGTGGAATTGTGACCTTCTAATGTACAATCTTTGCCCCTTCACTGCTAATAACGCGGTGTAATTACTAAGTAGTATATATGTCGGATTGTTTCCATGGAATTAAGTTACGGTGTCACACTCATATTATTCATGTGTTCCGGGATGGGAAAGGGTTATAGCACCATGACGGTGACCGCGCTAACTAATTCAAACGTAGTACCCCCCCTTTTCCACCCTTTTTGTTACTGGCCACTCGCTGCTACATGATTTAGCTTCATGGATAATTTCTGGCATTATTATATTTTTTGATATAGTTAATTCTACTATGTTGAGAGAGTTGTGAAGTCTGTTTTTCATGTAAGTAGGTTGAAGTTGCAGGGCGATCTGAGTTCTTTTAAAAAAAAGTGTGATATTTATATTTTCTTTGAGATAAAGGTAGTGTGATATTTAATTTTTCTTAGTGAAAAGGTAATGTGATATTTCTTTTTTTTTAAGGAAAAGGTGGTGAGATAATTATTTAAAGAAAAGTTGTGTGATAGCCTATATATTTTTTCTCAGGATAAAGGTATTGTGAAATTTCTTTTTCAAAGGAACTTAGTAATGTGATATTTATTTTTTCTTAGGGAAAGTGATCTTAGATTTTTTATTTTTGAAAAATGATAGTGATATCTTTTTTTATATAGAACAAAGTGATGTGATAATAATTTTTTCTTATGGCAGTGTTTTTCTATCTTTTTCCCACTATATAAAAATATAAATTTACCTGTGATCCATCCCGACTTTTTTTCATAGGCTTTATTTCATACATGACACGATGATGTGATCACTCTTTGGGACTCGATGATGATATAGATTGTGAGCCATTTATATAACTTACACTATCACTAATCCTTCTTACCTATAGAGTTTCGATTCTAACCAGGTATTCCTCGAGAGGGAATAATAGAGACTTGCTCTTGGCCGCTATTTGTTAATACACATATTTTAAATTTGTACCTCAACATAGAGATATTAGCATGTAGCAAAAATGAGAAAACCACATGTAAGAAACCATCTCGGGGCATCCGGACGAGATTCGAACACCGATTTCCCCGTCGTTGATGACCAAGTCCTTGTGAATCTAATGTCTTAGACCACTTTGATGTGGGTAAACTTCTATGATTAAATATTAACTTATTCATCTTATGATTTTGAAACATAATTTAATGTTGTTTCAGACGACGGTGAGACTAGAAATTTTGGTTCACCTCCCTTCCCACTGAAATTATATAGGGACCTCATTTTCTCCCCATGATTAAAAACTAAATAAAAAATAATGCTTGGGTATAATACAAAACATCGAAAAGTAAAGGAAAAACTCTACTAGCCTAACAAAATCCAGGTTAATATGTCTTGTAGATACTTATTATTTAGTCAATTCCAAACTGAAAGTTACATCAGCTTTTTTTTAGAACCGGATCGATTTATAAACTTACCAAAGGTATCGCGATCTCTCCAGTCTACTTTTGCTTTTTTTAATATTGTCTATGCATCTCTTATTTATTCCTTGATTTCAATATCTTATTAAAGGACGTAGCCTACTTTGATATTTCGAAGATAATTTGCGAAGCGGGCTGAATCTTAACTTGACGCACCTAAACAGTCTCAGCACTATCACACTTAGACACTAATGTACAAAATTGAAAGAGAGGGAAGAACTTGAGTAGTTCACCCCCGAGGCCTCTTGTTATACTGATAGCACTTACCCTCTTCCTCCGACAAGTGTACACACTCACTATACTATTTTCCCTTTAAAAATATTGATATGCTTTGAAAATTACTTTTTTCTTGTTTCCTTTTCTAGACAGACACATGCTTTCACGGACATTTTTATATCCTGGAAGGAAGATTCCTGCAGGACATTTTCAGGACTAAGCCAAATAGCCTAAGTTTTAGATTATGTAAGATCGACCAGTTGACGACACCTTTTGTGGGCTTGTACACACAGTCCATGTTTCATTAGAAGAACCTTATCTGATAGCTAGAAAAAGTTACTAGATATACTTTCACGTATTAATACGTCAAGCCATGTGTTCTGCAGCTGTCACTTTTGATAGCTAGTATTTAATACCCATAAATAACGTTAATAATACAGTAAAATGTTATCATTATTGACCGTATAAAACATATTTGTATTTTCTAAAAGGTTCTTCATGCCAAAACCCCACTCTTGGCGTTGAGGTGACCAGTGATACTCAACACCCCTCTCTCAAATCTTTTACATTTTTTTTTTCCAAATATTAAATCACATATTAAATTTTAAAATATATTTGGAAGAAGGTAAAGGAGAGGTGGTAGAAAGCATAAAAGGAAACGAACACAGTATGGCTGGTCTTCTTTTCATTGTAACAGCCAACTGTGTTCGTTTCCTTTTATGATTTCTATCAACTTTTCCTAAACCTTCTTCCAAATATATATTACAAATTACCTCAAAAAGCGAAAGGAAGTTTAAAACAAACACATGGATTTTTCTTATTATTATTTTTTTGAAAAAGAGGGAATTTACCATTTAATCAGCACACGACGTGAAACATGTAACAAAATACTCCAACAACAGCTTGCTTGTAAGTAAAGCGTAAATTTTAAACGAACTGAAGAGAAACCGCACTCTCCAATAAAATAGCATCCCGTGCAACCGGTAGGAATCAAAGACTCACGAGTCCTAGATATGCGTGCTACCCACTCTTCCAACTACCGGTCCACATCAATTTAAACCTCAATAGCCTGGTTAGAAGAGGAAAGTCAAGTGATGAACCGGCAAAGGAACAAATAAACACATGTTTTTCATGTCTTTGTAGTTTCGCTCGACCTTTGCGCTTTTTTCCTTCTTCTTCAAAGTTGCTTTCGTATGTTTTGTAGGGTAATCAAATGTCCCTTATTTCACGGGAGAGTTCCTAACCCCCTTTCAGCAAAGTCCTTTCCAGCAAAAAATGAAAACACTCTCATCGGGACTGTTATTGTCTTATATTTCAAGTTGATAAATCATGTCTTTGCAATGAAAGTTAACACCGTACTATGCTACAAAGCGCGTTTACAAAATGTAATAACTACTAGCTGTAATAACTACCAACTTGATACATTACCCACCACAATGGTCGCATGATTTAAGGCGTAACTCTTGCAATAGATTGGGCCAACGATGATGAGAACACTGGGGTTCGATTCCCGATCGGATGTACTAAGGTTTTTTTTTATGAAATGATTTTCCACGCTCTCTCAATTTCTTAGTGAAAATACGGCACATCCTCTAAAATTCCACCTTTCTCATTCCTAACACACTAGCGTAATTAGGTGACCTGGCTGTCTAGGGGTAATGTGTTTGGATTCTCGGTCCCGGCACAGATTTATCTGATTGACAAACCCTTCCTTCACCTCTGACAAGATGTGTATTAATCAAAACTTGTGAATTTGTGGGTTGCCAGGCCTTCACTGTGGTTCGGATCCCACGTTAAGCTGTAGGTCTTCCATTTCATCTCACAATAATTCTAACATTACACATTAGCGCAAGTGCGTATAACCCGAATGGGTAGTAAGACGCGGTGCTAATAATAATAATAATAATTAATATTAACAACTAGCGTAATTAGTACATATGCGTCTAATCCGAACGTTCAATAAGACGCGGTGACAAAAATAAATAAAAATATCACTTATAAGCTTAGTTGTACACATATCAGTATCCTCTATATAAGTCTCAAATTAATTTAACCGGTGAAAAAAAATGTAGCTCAATCGGGGTTTTGATTCCCGACCTTGTTTACTGGTTTTTACACCGTATATCATTATTTGTTTGGACTCTTATATTTTTATTAATAACGCTAACGGGGGCAGGAATGAGGAAGATATAATTTAAAGGAAATGTACCTAGATTTGCGCAAAGGAAAAGCGATAAACGATTCAGAAATAAATGGTACGACACATTTATACAAACTTTCTCATATAATCTATTTATTTTAGTGTAATATTTTTCAAAATATAGGATTTTGGTTGACTATACTTTTACCAGAAAAACAAACACAACATCTTATTAATCACAATAAACACACTTCATATTATATGTATTTTAAACAAAACTTTTCACATATTACAGATTTCAAATATTACTTATTTCTAAACCACCTTCAAATAATTTTTGATTTGTAAGAACAAAAACATATTCCTGTTTATTATGAAAAACCATTCTAAGATATTCATTTTGAACCAAATCTTCAAAGACATTTTCTAAATATTTCAATTTTTTTTTAAATTGTCATAATTAAGCTACCTTTGAATATATTTATTTGATAAAATTAAACATAAACTACTATTTATCATGTAAAATAGGCCCCGTATACCAATTTTGAACAAAATCGTTGTAGTTTTTTTTAAATTCAAGTTTCTAAAAAAATCGTAGGCAATAAATTAATATAAAATGGTTTTTAAAAACAAAAACAAATATGTAAAATTATGTTTATTGTCAAAAACCTACCAAAAACCCATTTTTAACCAAACGTTTGAGCCAGTTTTTAAATATTATTTAAAAAAATCATCATCAGTAGACTAATCTCATACGAATGTTTTCCAGATAAAAAAGTCTATTGTTTGTCTTGTCCTCAGATGTACATTTTAACCAAGATCATTAAAAAATTTGGAACTCCATAAAAAACCACTCATCAAAAAATTGCTCTTAATTTAAGGGCTAGGGTCAAAATAAAATAAATTCTGAGGTATAACTAACCATATAATAATTATTTAAATAAGTGTGAATAAAATCAATCAAATGATTTCAGATCAGTGGCCAGGGACAGACCGAATTGTAAAATCCACTATTTGGTTTTGAGGGTACATAAAACGTAAGGATTCATCATAATTTCGAGGTCGATAATTTTAATGATTGCAATACTTTATATTTAGCTGAACGAGTGAAAAACACCCTTGGTACATATAGCCAGCTGATCTTCGAACCCTGACCTTTCCGTCAGGAGCAAACCAAACTAAATGAATGACATTACTTCATACTATTGGAAAGTTTTTGAAATTTTAATATAAATAAATAAAACCGTAAGATTTCACAAACTTTCCAATAGTATGAAGTAATATCAATAATATTTAATACAAATAAGGTATTTATAAGCTTGTTAACTTAAATGATTATCTATTTAATATTTCGTATATCACATTGTAATTTCTCTGAAATATTTACAATAATATTGTTTAATTTTCTAAAATCATAGTTTTATAACATATATTTATACAATAATTTGAAATAACATTAGTTTTCCTCAGACTTGAAGATGGTGAAAAATCACCAAAACATGTCGTCGTCATAGAAGAAGAGTGTGTAAAATAAGGAGAAGGGAATAAAAAAGAAGATATAACCTTACTATCAATTATTATTACTTCTTACTAAATAAACATGAACATTATTACAAACAAAATGAGATTTACATTGAGGACTCTTTCCTAAAATGTTTTTCACTCTCCTCTTTATCCCATCAAATGTGGATAGTCCTGTTGGGTAGTAAGACGAGGTGCTCAAAAGTAAAAATAATAATAATAAAAAGTAATTTGCAGAAATAGCTCGCATTGGTCATATAATTTTTCAAATTAGCTTTTGGGTTGACTATTTATTTATTTACTTGAGGTATTTAACGTGCACTTTCTGAACCGACTGAATATATTATCTGTACCTGAAAATTTTTCTATGAGCGAAAGTGAAAGGGCCTACCAATTTTTCCAGTTCAGGGATCTTCACATACCTTCCCGGGTCATTTTATACGCCACAATCTACACGGGACCGATGGCCTTTACTTCCCCTCCAAAGGAAGCTTTGCTGCGGATTTTTATCGATCAAGAAAAATCCGTTGATCCCAAAGGGGTTTTGAACACGCCCTCATCGGGTCCTGAGACGAGAACTTTACCCCGAAACTACCGAGGTAGACTCGTCTGTAAAACAATATAATGTTAGCTTTATAATTATACGCTGCAATATTTCAATATAACTTAGCTATTTAGTTGCACCGGTGGCCTAGTGGTTTCGGATTTTAGACTCTCTTTGAACTTGGCTGCTGTTAACACATGGGTCGGGGCTTAAATCGCGATCTGTTATTATATATATATATNATATAAAATATATTATAATTATAATACCGCTGCTATTGCTGCTTATGTAACACGATAGTGACGCGTTAGACCATGCGATCAACGATGCTGGTATTTATTAATACTTCTAAAGTGTATGGATTGTAGACATGTAATAACTAAACAAAACTTATTTATGCAGGAAAATAAAAGTATTGAAAGTTATAAGTTCAAGTCACAAACAGTTCTAAACAAGAAGTAAAGGCTATTGTCGCATAGGTTTGTGGTCCTAATCTCGTTAGGGTGCAGGGGCTGTGGTTTTCGATTCGTTTAATTCGTTTTTCTTTCAGTCCTTCCAAACCAATTCTGATGCATTTACTCTTGACTACCTTCCTCGTTCTTATCTAAGTATAGTCGTTAATAATGATTGTATTACAACTAGGGATGAATCCTCAAAATCCTTAGAGGTAGGCCTATTTTAGAGTAATCGATTCTAAAAAAATTCAACTTCAAGATTAGAATTTTTATTTTATTTGAACTTTGAATTTGCTTTTTTTTTCTTTTACTTTGATGCTATAAGTGGCTTAACCCAACCAAATTAGAGGACAAACCTAACAATCAGACCTCATACCATTGGTTTACGAAATAAATTTGAATTCACATTATATTATCATGTTATGTTTTATAAATTAATACAAAACTTTTTTTAGCATTTGCTCTCTACGGGTGTGAAATATGGTCGCTTACCTCACATGATGAAAATAAGTTTAGGGTGTTCGAAAACAAGGTGCCTAGGAAGATGTTTTGTCAAAAAAGGGGTGAGAATACTGGGGAGTGGAGGAGGTTACATAATTGTGAGTTACATACCCTCTAAAACCTGGTTCAGGGTACTGACTGGCAAAGCCAATGGAAATAGACCATTGAGATGACCTAGATGCAAATTGGAGGATAACATTAGAATGGACTTGAAAGATATTGGGTGTAATGAGGTGGACTAGGTCAAGATAGGGATGGGTGGCGTACTTATGTAAATGCGGCATTGAACTTACTTGCTTCTAATGCCATAGATAGAGTAACTAAGTATACTATATTAATTTGTTTTAGCATCTAAAGAATTAATGTGAACAAAATCATAATTGAAGAAAATTAAATCCTCAGCCTCTTATGCTTATCATATGTGTTCTAAGATTCTAACTTAGATTCAAGATTAAAGATTCATAGCTAGAATGACGATATGGAAGCGAGATTCTAGCAAGAAAAAATGTAAATTCAACCCATCTCTAAATTTAAAATCTAATAATTAAAAAAATAAACCTACCAGAGGATAAAAACTAGATAATACTGTAATAGTTATACGTGATTTCAGTCAACATTAACATAATATTGTGATATATCTGGTGCAAGGAGGAATGGCTAGTCTTTAATATGCTGTTTTAGGTTAAGTTTGGGTTTAAGTCATATTTTGTCTGATATAGTTCTTGGTTTTAGAAACGATATGCCAAATATTAAAATCGTTTCGTCGTGTGCACTTTAATAAGCCACTTTTGTTTTTATGTGCGTCGCGTCTTACTACCCGTCCGGGCATTCCTCAAAGTTATACTAATAGGTTGGAGGAGAAAAAGGTAAAATCAAGAGTAAAAGTGCTCGCATTTGTTTGGAAGCAGAGCTATAAACTACCATCAATACACCCGTCCAGGATTCACACCCTCGATCACCAGAAGTCCTGTATATTGCAAGTGTGACGCCTTAGATCATACGACCACTGGTGAAGATAATGAACTACATACAAAACTTTCAATGAAATTTTTCCCTCACATATGTTACTACTTGGAGTTTACTTTACGATCAATGTTGCCATCGTACAGTTGCTCTGAGCGGGTATTTGCAAAGTTTTTCACTTTGTGCTTTATAAAAAAAAAAAAAAAGCTTTGATCTCTGTTCTCTTTGCTCCCCTTTGAGTACAAGGGCGCTACAACGCTACAACACGCCGAGCCCGCTTATTAAAACAAAAATTGGCTTAGCCTGCTCTCACCATCTCTTTCCGCTCCTCATTTTGGTTTTGAACGTGAAAGTCGGAAGTTTTACAACGAGCTACTTTGTTTACAATCCCCTCCCCTTTGCACAAATCGAGAAACATTGTTAGAATGTTTCGTTTACACGCTTGCCCAAAAGTTCGTATAAAAATAGAATATTTAAGGCTTTGATCTCAAGTAATTATTTGAATACTTTTTACTTTAGTTTGGAATATAGACTCAAAAAGTGTGACTTTACAGGTACTTATTATGAGGGCTTGGATTTTGATGACATGTCATCTTTTTTCTGCCCATTTCCCTCTTTTTTTAGAAATGTATATTTAATAGTTTTTTTGTGTCTTTTTTGTCATTTTGTAATTTTAAGTTCGTATTTTCTTGGTTTGCATAATTTTTGTGTAATTTTTAAGCATTTTAAGGGATTTTGAAGTCATTTATAGGCATTTATGTTGGATAAGTACGGTATATATTTTTTAAACAATATCGATATTTGTAAATGCATAAATGCTCAAACACAAACATTTTTCAACACAGAGTTACAGTCTGAAAGAGAAGATAATGTAAGCTAATGAGCTTTATATCCTCTTTGCTTGTAAGGTTGTAAAATACATATTCCTGGTGAAACTGTAACTAGGCTTGAGAGGGTTGCATTTGGAGAGGGTAGTTATTACTTCTAAAGCAAATATTTGTAAATCAATGTTATATTTAGCAGACTGAAAGAGTTTAGTTATTAAATGCTTTTCATTGCATTTTACATTTGTAAAGTGCGTGTTTAATTCAGTCATGTGCATTTATTAAAGAGTTTTTGTTCATTTTTTTAGGTAAGTTTTCAGAATTTATAGGTCATTTTATAGGTTTTTAAATTATAGTACTGCTTCTTACTACCAGTTCGGGTTATACGCTTAAGTACTAATTACGCTAGTGGGTTAGGGATTGGGAAGGTTGAATTTAATGGAAGTGAACCCACATTTGTGTGGAGGGAGGGTGGAGACCCATTTAGGAAAAACCACACCCAGTTCACCCGATCGAGATTCAAATCAATCAACGCGCTGCTGATATGCATCCACAGCGCCAAGACCAATTAAATGCCAATCTGCCTGAAACAAGAAAAACTTAGGATGACAAGTTTTGAACATATTTTTGAAAGAAGAGAGAACTATCACAAAGAAGTATGAATCTCAATCTATTCAAGTTTATTATTTTTAACAAATGGGCTATAAAACTGCTTGAGGTAGCTTTATCATGGCGATGATGTGGGAAAACCATACCCCATTGTACCCAGCCAGGATTCTAACCTAAACCTCTACCCCCAGCAGCAATCAAATGCATAAGCTACATTGTAAGACCATACCCACTACTTGAAATCCAAAAGATGTACAGTATTTCACATTAAAAGTGCCTATTTGGAAAATAATAATAATAATAATAATAATAATAATAATAATAATAATAATAATAATAATGAAAACATAATAATAGATTATTTCACTCTAATACTACACGTATAGGTGGGCACGTGGTCTAAATGTCAAACGCATCTAGTCTAGTTTGCCTATAACGTGGGTGTTCGAACGCTGACGGGTAGGCTAAAATACACTACAGGGAATAAGTCCAAAATCGAGCTATACTGACCGAACGGCCGCTGCCATTTGCAATGATAGTTCCAATATTTGCGGATAGAGGGTATCATGTTGTCAGCCCAACGAGCCTTTCGGACTTTATTTTTGCTGTTACTTCTTTATTCATGTAGCTCCTCATTTGTCCTCACGACGCTGAGTTTGAGCTCGCTCCGAACCCACTGCTTCATTGAATTTTGGAAGCGCCGGGGCTTGAACCCGGGACATCTAGATTTGTAGCCAGGAACTTTGACCATTAGACCACACAGGTGATAAATACGCAAATAATAAGGGTTTTTTCATTATTAAATGGTTTTCGACGCTTCCTCATACAGATGCAGATACTTTTACTCTAAATTCTACTTTACTCATCCCCACACTTTTAACGTAATTTATATAATAAGGCCTATGAATTCAACCTAAACGAGAACTAAGACGTGTTGAAAGAAAATGCATCAATTCCCCGATCCTACTCCTTTCCTTTTCTAAAGTAAATTTCTGGGTACGCCACTGTATCCTTCCAATAATTACATGATACTCGCCCGCAATGCCGCCTCTTTTGAAACTCGCGCTAATTTAAAGCTTCATCCCCCCACTGTTCCCCCCTAAAGATCCGGCTGCTACTCACGTGCAGACGGGAGAAGGGATTCCCAAGTATCTGCGCCAAGATGTGTGTGAGGCACACAAGGGTGAGGCCGCCATGTGTGGTGAAGAGGAGGCATAAGGCAGCTCTGCTAAACAGATCCGGTATCTCGTTCACCGCGAGGATGAGGACTACCAGGCACAGCGCCTGGTACACCAAAAACATGCTGTTACTTCTTTATTCATGTAGCTCCTCATTTGTCCTCACGACGCTGAGTTTGAGCTCGCTCCGAACCCACTGCTTCATTGAATTTTGGAAGCGCCGGGGCTTGAACCCGGGACATCTAGATTTGTAGCCAGGAACTTTGACCATTAGACCACACAGGTGATAAATACGCAAATAATAAGGGTTTTTTCATTATTAAATGGTTTTCGACGCTTCCTCATACAGATGCAGATACTTTTACTCTAAATTCTACTTTACTCATCCCCACACTTTTAACGTAATTTATATAATAAGGCCTATGAATTCAACCTAAACGAGAACTAAGACGTGTTGAAAGAAAATGCATCAATTCCCCGATCCTACTCCTTTCCTTTTCTAAAGTAAATTTCTGGGTACGCCACTGTATCCTTCCAATAATTACATGATACTCGCCCGCAATGCCGCCTCTTTTGAAACTCGCGCTAATTTAAAGCTTCATCCCCCCACTGTTCCCCCCTAAAGATCCGGCTGCTACTCACGTGCAGACGGGAGAAGGGATTCCCAAGTATCTGCGCCAAGATGTGTGTGAGGCACACAAGGGTGAGGCCGCCATGTGTGGTGAAGAGGAGGCATAAGGCAGCTCTGCTAAACAGATCCGGTATCTCGTTCACCGCGAGGATGAGGACTACCAGGCACAGCGCCTGGTACACCAAAAACAACATTTTAGGATGTTCCAGACTTTAACAATCACCCCTTGCTCCCTCCACTAGGCTACATAGGGACCCTTATATCTTGATACTCAAATACTCATTCATTGCTCCCTCCACTAGGCTATATAGGGACCCTTATATCTTGAGACTCAAATAATCACCCCTTGCTCCCTCTACTAGGCTACATAGGGACCCTTATATCTTGATACTCAAATATTCATTCATTGCTCCCTCCACTAGGCTACATAGGGACCCTTATATCTTGATACTCAAATAATCACCCCTTACTCCCTCCACTAGGCTACATAGGGACCCTTATATCTTAAGACTCAAATAATCACCCCTTACTCCCTCCAATAGGTTACATAGGGATCCTTGAGACTGAAATAATCACCCCTTACTCCCTCCTTTGTCCTCAAACTAATTTTAAAACTAATATATTTAGGTTCGTTTTGGTTTGAAAGCATGACTGTGCAATATGTCGATATAAGAAAACTTGTATATATTCTGTGCATGCCTCTGTTCTCTAACATAATTAAAGACTATTTATTACCTGCACTAAAATCAAACTACGCACACGTTTTACTGAGGGTTGCTTGTTTTGATAGTAAATGCCATTATAATTTTTCTTTCGCACCAAAGTTTTACCACTCGTTTGGGTTATACGTTTATGAACTAATTACGCTAGTGATTTTATTGATGAGAAAGGCTATATTTATAGGAAGTGTACCGACATTTTCTTAAAGGGGGGTGGGGTGGGGGTGGAAAACAATTTTGGAAAAAAACATCCTCATTACACCCGACCGAGATGGTTGGATTTTAGATGGGCTGACTTTATATGTATAGACTTGAGATATACGGACTTACGTATAGGTTATACTTGTGGTGATTAGACATGAAAGGGTCAGACTAGAGCTAGTCAGACTTAAGATGATCTTACTTGAGATGACCATCGTTGTGAGGGTCAGACTTGAGATGGACAGACGTGTGAGGGTATACTTGAGATGGCTGGGCCTGAGATGGCCAGACTTGTGAAGGATAACCTCATAATGGATACATTTAAGATTACCAGAAATGAGATGGATTGACTTAAAATGGTAAGATTTGAGATGGTCACGCTCCTCTTTGGGCATTTTAGAGGTGTAGAAATGAAAGGCAATGACCCGCTTAGACAATAGATTGATTATTGTTTGTAAAAAGCCTGGTTTCTTCTTGTTGAAGCCCAAATGCTAGTTCTGATCTGACAGGGAATTAAATTGTCTCAAGAGAATCTCAACCATACAGCAATGGAGCGCTGACTTTGAGGAGAAACCCATTAGTCCAAAGAAAATATTTGTCTATACTTGTTTCTTAGAAAAGAGGATGAGGACATACAAATGAAGCGCTTAAAGTAGAGATTAATAATACCCATTAAGGAGCTGTCATATAGGAGCATACTTCATACAGTTTCACGAAAACAACTTTCAAAGTTTTTTCCTCCGGATGTGAGGGGGAGGAATGACAGAATGTACAATGTTGTGCTCAAAGTGATGGTGATCAAAGGTTGTTAACGTATTAGGTATGACTTTGCTCAACCATAGACTATAATGCAAGTATCATGCATGGTTAAAGATACATATAAGTATGATGTAGATACCCGATCAATTCTCAATATAATGTAGAGCTCAGATCAATGACAAAATGTTGTTGTTTAAGTATGATGAATAACTTTGATCTATGATCAGATGTTGTGAAGCACTGCCTTGATCAACCATTAAGTAATAATGTGAATGTCATGTATGGCTAGGAATACATCTATGTATGATGTAGAGTTCAGATCAATGGTCAAATGTTCTGGTTTAAGTATGATGTAGAGCTCTGACCTATGATAAAAGTTATGAAACACAGTCTTGATCAAACAGCAAATATAATGTAGGTGTCATGTAAGGCTAGGAATACATCTAAGTATAACGTTTTAGAAAACATTCTAAATAAATCTTTAGTAAGGATTGAGTAAATATAAGTTAAGACATAGATATTGTTATTTAAAGAATTCAGAGGATATGATTTCAAATTTAAGAATTTATAAGTGTGAATACTAATGAAAATTCATATACAACTGAAAGACCTTGGACAATTTATTTATAATTTTGGGATAGTAATCAACTTATAACAAAATTTCATAATATTTAAAATATTTCACTGAATCAATAATTAGTGCATTTAAAAGTGTCAAATGGTCAAACTATCATTAATAACATATTACAAATTAGAACAAGCATAGTTTGATACAAGGATGAAAAATATATCAAACTTATTTTAAATAACATGTTAAAATAAGGTGAACATCTCCATTCAAACGTTTTGATTACAATCTATATAAATTGAAAGTTAATTTAATTTAATTAAAAAGCTGAATTATGTCTTAGCTGAAATAAACGTCTCATTACTCCTTTTTGGTAGTCCAGATCAGATGGATAATTCTGGAAACTTATTTATTATCCAACATGTTTCGGTACTTCAATATCGTACCATATTCAATGGAAACTGTAAAACCGAAATTAAAGAATTTAGTAAGTAATGTTAAAGAATAATAAGGTTAGATTGATAGGAATATAAAATATAAAATTGAAAAGATTATTTAGGAAATCATTCAAACAAACAAATTTATGTCGTCGTTGGTTGAAACACGATGTGTTTACACGACTAGATGTTAACTGGCAAGGTGTGGTATGTCATAGAGTATATGTATTAAAGAAAATGAAGTGCTAAAAGCGAAATAGAAGGTATAATTTGATTAAGCATAGTATACATATATTAGGTTGTTAAATGGTTACTGAAGATGATGATCGTGAAATTACGAAATGATGGATAGATGGAAAATGAAAATTGAGAGGAGAATAAGGTTCTAATCTTCTCGACTCCGGCTCGAACGGGTCATTTAACTACGCTGGAATGTAGAGCTGGATAGATAGAACTTATACATCTAAGTATGATGCAGAGTTCAGATCAATGATATGTCTTCGTTTAAGTGTAGTGTAAATATGATTATTGTTTACACTATATGCATCGATAGGACTTTTCATAATCAAAGCTTTTAAATTACATCCTTAATGAGTAAGGATTTATCGTTAAAGGGTTGAATGAGGGCAAGCCATCTGCAGCATAATTTAAAATGTGTGTACTTGGTGTTATACATGAAAGATATACATGTTTATAGGCTAATAGCAAATCAAAGGGCCTTCTTTGAAGCTTATATGTTTATAAAGATTGCTTGGTTTTTGACTTGAGCAGTAGACATCGTGGCTATTATGATAACACTCTTGGGTTTATGACCTCATCGAGTTTCTAAGAGGGGCTTACAACGTGGTCCTAAAAGCCATCATGTTTATGATTTTTTATAGCGTCAGGCTGGTGTGGACAATATCTTCTCCCGGCTGACAGGGTATCTACTAAGGAAAAGTGATGGTATGCGGGAGTTGAACCTTGTCAGGGTAGTGGGGAGCGAAGGTGTATAACATGGTAACTCACCGTAATGGGTTCTGGATGTGGTGGGTTTGAGGGTGGTTAGGAGAAAGGAATGGTGGAAGGGTGGTTGGGGGAGGATAGGTTTAGAGAAGGGAACTCACCGTTATGGGGTTGGTTGAGTGTAACCAGATTTGCCTGGAATGGAAATGGAAAAAAAACCCTTAACACCATTGACGATTAGGAAGAGGGAGGATTAAGTGGGGGATGAATAAATTGCCGTTCTGGGTGTGGAGTTGATGTGAGACGACAATGAGGAGATGAAAAGAAGGAGAGTCGTATTACCATTTGTAGTGAAATTAGTGTAATCGGTTCTGGTGCTGTGCTTGTGCATAGAGGTGATAGGTTATACAATTTTTTTAAGGAATAAATTGTACTGCGCTCCACTAAATGTTTTGAAATTATTGAGGAATTATTATACCAACCGTCGTCTAGAGGTTTCCCATAGAGATCAGGCGTACACTGGCAATGCAAATGATGACAAGTCCTGACAGGTTGAGTAATAAGGGCTTACAGCAGGGGAGGTCTGGTTGAAGCGAGGAGGAAGAGGACGGGAGGAAGGGGTGGAGTGTTGAAAGTTGGAGTGATGTTTGGTTGAAGGGAATAGAGGGGGTGGGAGGGGTGACGGCTGGGAGGTTGTTATGTGGGAGGGGCAATATTTAGCCCGCCATGCATGAAACATAAGGCCTTCTTGTGTCCTAGTGTCACCATGTCACTTAGTCGGAGAGCTCCTTATACATTGGCTCTTATGGGAAAATGCTGGTGTACTTAAGGTTTTCTATGTATCCTGGTATGCCTGTTTTATAAATACTGTACATTTTCTATAGATTATACTTTCCTCATACTTACTCTATTAGTGTAAGCCTAATTATGTATGTAGCCCGAACATATAATAAAACGTGTATCACGAGAAGGGGTCGGGAATGTGTATCTCAGAATATAATCAACTCCATCTTATGTACCAGTTATAATAGGTCGTGTACTGGATATAATTTACTTTGGACATAGTTGGATATGACAATATTTCTACGCGGTGAACGATTGTTTCGACCATACAGTACTTAGTAGTTTTCGTTAATATGATTTTGGTTCTCTCCCTTGTTTAGTAAGTTGTAGACTGTGATCAAAGAATCCATGCCAAATCCCGTATTATTATTATTTTTGTTACTTTGACGTGTTGTTTAGGTTTGTATAGTCCCGGCATAGAACAGTAGCTGGCTCGGTTGGTACGAGGAGGAGGCTGGGGGGTCAAGGAGGGGCAATGCTCCGGTGACTACTGGCCAACACAACACACCTCGTGCCTCAGCGTCCTTTACATCCTGGGATCCATGATGGAGAAAAAGGAAAGAGGGAGGGGGGTGCACTTATTATTAAAGAACACCTGATATCGGGGTTCGTTTCCATTCGAAGACTAAAATATAATTTTATTGCGGTGTTGGTAACTCTGGATCTAGGTGATATGTGTTTTGGGAGTTGAATCAATAACGCACACATTAGTGACTTGAAATATCTCATTCAAGGAAACAGGAGGAGAAGGGTGAATTAAATAAATGGTACGGCGAACCGCACAGACTTTCTCTCTCTTTCTATAAACTCGTAAGATTTCTGAACGGAATAATGTATATTGTATTATCACCACTCCACATAAGAACACGCATAAAATAATATACAATGATATAGAATCAATGAGAAAAGAGGCGCATCTTTGTCCACCTAAGAGCATTTCAAACAGTTTAATGTCTTCCACAAGGGTCAACACTTCGTATTAAAATTTCGATTTCTGGTTAAAATTTTAACATTTTATAAGGTGTTGCAGATCTTCAAGTCATCGCATTGATATTTAATTATTCATTTATACATTTTGACCAATAAAAAATGTAAATATTGACTATTGAGTCTAAAATGGAGATAGATCATTGCTATGCAAACATTTCTCCTAAGAGATTTAAGGAAAAATAACATACTTTTTTAGATACTTATATTTAATTACTCTATGGCATTGGAGAATTATTGCGTTAAGACTTAAGTAGTATATGTTTACAACTAAAGCTCACAAAATTGTATTAATATATTTGCAAATATCTCAGAAACTGTTGCTTTTATAAAAATATATGTCAAATAAAAGTTTTTTATTTCTAATAGTCCTACAATTTTGCAATGATAAGTTGTTTAGTTTCTCAAATAGTTGTGGAGATACGGAAATTAACGCTTCTGTAAAGTACCCTAAAAATCATTTTCATAGGAAAATGAAAATAGCCAGTTTATTTATAATCTTAATCAACGCCTAGATACGAATTTTAATCAAAATCGTTTGAGCAGATTTTGAGAAAACCAAATTTTTCTCTTTTCGCCCTTCAGTAAACTACCCTTAATTTTAAGTTTTTATAGACACACAGACAGACGGCATTGCAAAGACTATTTTTTAGGGTTCGGGGGGTCATGAGACGTCGACATCCATCAACATTTCAGGTTAGTTTTTTTTTACGGTCGCAATACTTAAACTTTAATGTCCAAAAAGTTAAAAAAATTCATATAATTGCGTATAGATTGAAAGTTATTGATTTTATAAAAATATGTTTCGGATAAAATATCTGTATTATAAATATATATACATATTTGTAATGCTAAGTAATTTCATATCTCAAATAGTTTCGGAGCTATTATAAAAAATGTTAATTGACGCATCAGACCGGAGCCCTTAAAGCCATTTTGCCGAAATATTGAGGGTAGCCATTTTGTTTGGAATATTTATTAATGTTTATAAATGAAATTTAATCAAAATCGTTAGAGCCGATTTTGAGAAAATCGACTTTTTCTCTTTTTGCCCTTCAGTAAACTACCCTTAATTTTAAGTTTTAATAGACACACAGACAGACGGCATTGCAAAGACTATTTTTTAGGGTTCGGGGGGTCATGAGACGTCGACATCCATCAACATTTCAGGTTAGTTTTTTTTACGATCGCAATACTTAAGCTTTAATGTCCAAAAAGTTAAAAATATATATATAATTGCGTATAGATTGAAAATTATTGATTTTATAAAAATATGTTTCGAATAAAATATTTGTATTATAAATATATATACATATTTGTAATGCTAAGTAATTTCATATCTCAAATAGTTTCGGAGCTATTATAAAAAATGTTAATTTACGCATCAGACCGGAGCCCTTAAAGCCATTTTGCCGAAATATTGAGAGTAGCCATTTTGTTTGGAATATTTATTAATGTTCATAAATGAAATTTAATCAAAATCGTTAGAGCCGATTTTGAGAAAATCGACTTTTTCTCTTTTTGCCCTTCAGTAAACTACCCTTAATTTTAAGTTTTAATAGACACACAGACAGACGGCATTGCAAAGACTATTTTTTAGGGTTCGGGGGGTCATGAGACGTCGAAATCCATCAACATTTCAGGTTAGTTTTTTTTACGATCGCAATACTTAAGCTTTAATGTCCAAAAAGCTAAAAATATATATATAATTGCGTATAGATTGAAAATTATTGATTTTATAAAAATATGTTTCGAATAAAATATTTGTATTATAAATATATATACATATTTGTAATGCTAAGTAATTTCATATCTCAAATAGTTTCGGAGCTATTATAAAAAATGTTAATTTACGCATCAGACCGGAGCCCTTAAAGCCATTTTGCCGAAATATTGAGAGTAGCCATTTTGTTTGGAATATTTATTAATGTTCATAAATGAAATTTAATCAAAATCGTTAGAGCCGATTTTGAGAAAATCGACTTTTTCTCTTTTTTCCCTTCAGTAAACTACCCTTAATTTTAGGGGTAGATATCCAATTCCAAAAACCCCTCGGGGCAACCCTATGAAAACCCTAGATATCAAGTTTCAGCTCAATCGGTAAAATAGTTTAGGCTCTAGTTGGAGGTACAGACAGACAGACAGACAGACAGACAGACAGACGGAAATTCAAAAACCACTTTTTCGGATTCAGGAAGTCATGAAACGTCAAAATTCATCAAAATCTCGAGTTCGATTTTTTTGACGATCACCATACTTTCTCTACCTGTAAGATAGAGAGAAAGTAAAAATAATTGGAGCATTATAATGGAGAAAGAATGAGAGCCTACGTTATAGGCAAAATAAAACATTTCAAAGTGGATCAAGGCCCAGCCCTTCAGGTAAAGCTAAAGTAAGTTTGCTTTTTTTTGTCCAAGTTGTTATTTTTGGGTCTGAATGTTTTAATACAAAGTGTTATAACTACAGTATATTATTAAAACAAGTCGCCGTACCCAAGTGGCAAGTCCTCCTAATGCCATTCACAGATTAACATAAATTGTTAATAGATAAATCAAGTAAACTAGCCCCACCAGATCTTAATAGAAGCTAATTTTATTTTTGATTCATACGTTTTAAAATGGGCTAATCTATTGGGTAAGGATGATTAGGGTAGTCTAGAAGAGGTTTAACTATATTTGTTTATAAAGGATAGGTGAAAGCCACAGTGATAAATAACATGTGGATACTCGCCACCAGTGCACACGGTACGAGATTCAACCTTGACCTACACGTCTATGGCAATCCAGTACATTGCGGGCCTGATTTTTTCTAAGCACCGCGTCGTACCACCCATTCATGTTATACGCTTATGCACTAATTACTCTAATGGGCTATGAATTAGGAAGTTTGATTTCCGACAAAGTTTACCCACATTTGTGTGGATAGAGAGAATGGGAAACCGTTTAGGGAAAAACCACTCTCGGTACACCCGACCTGGATCGAACCTCGTTCTTCCCGTCATAGGCAGTCTAGTATATTCAGAGAGTAGCGCCTTAGATCATGCGGTCACCGAAGCGGGCTGCGAGCCTAATTTATTTGACCGTTTGAACCCTTGTGTGGTTATTTAACCTGATACTTGCAGTTATAAGTTAATTACTAGGCCTAGTACAAAATACACTAGAGTTTCATAAAATTTTGAATCATATAACCTACATTTCATGAAGAAAAACAAGTTTATTCAACGTTTTTTTTCCTTGCTAATTTGTTTTTGGTCAATCGGATCTCAATAAAATCTGATTTCTCGTCAAATCAAAAACATTCTACATATTATAAATAATTCAGCTACAAAATAGTGTTTATATACATAAAGCTACTGTATATAAAATAGTTTTTTATAGCTATTTATACAAAATTGGATTTAGACATTTAGTTTTGCTAATTATTATTGATATAATCATTATTATTTTTACTATTATGTTATAAAGAAAGAGAACTGAAATTGAAACTATTACTAAACTAACTGAAGGACACTTGATGGGGATGAAGATTTGTAGCAAAATATAGGCTTAAAAAAAACTCGCCTGGATAGAAGATAGATTTTTTTTAAAAACACATCCCTAATACAACTGTTTGCTATTGAAGTCCGAGCTAACGGTCCCTATCAAGCGTGTCAGTCGCTCACCTAAACTGGAGATACCGAATGGAGATGTTGCTGAAAGAAGAGCCAAAAAATACACATGAATACACCCTAGAGTGGATTTATATTTAAGTGTCAACACTAAAATAAAATTGTCAGTTGAGAGCCAATCTCACGGACGATTAACCGGGAAATTCAATACACAATTATGCTCAAACCAATAAACTTATCGTAATGCGGTTTTAGGTTTTTTTCATTTGACAACAGTGAAATTGGGATCAGTTTGAAAGTTTTATTATTTTCATGCATCATCTTTCAAATTGGCTATAGCTCTATTTTTTTTTAAATAAGATAAAAAGGTTTTATTGGTCTCAATTTCACCATGACGCGATGCCTGGTTCGAGCTTTCTTACCTACATAAGTTAAGATGGTACGAAAGTTTATCGTGAGCTAACGCCAATATTTTTGAAGTTTTTTTTAACAATTTTTTTGGACACAATAGATAAAATATAGATTCTTTAGAAACGTTTAAATATCTGTCATGGACATGTTTCTATTATTAATTTTTGGTCAAAAATTGTTTTGTCATAAAAATCGCAAAAATATTGGCCTATGCTCACGTTCACTACCTTCCCACCTTAAATGTTATCCTTGGGCTGAGACTAGGACCTGTATTTCCGAGTTTGCTTTTGAGCGTCTCGAGGACTTTTCCTTTTCGAGTTTCACATTTGGTATTCCTCAATCATTTGAGACCATTCGAGACTCTAAATATTAAATTTCGAAGGGTTTAGCAGTATTGGTGATTAAAGATGGCGCGTATATTACATTTGCTTGCAATCCAAGAATTAGAAGAAAGTAAACTTGAATTAAATAGGCAATTTCGAATCTTTAGCAATAGGGATAATGCATTTGACATTAGCGATAAAGCATTTGTAAAGCTATTTAGATTGAATAAATGTAGGCCTAGTGCAGGTTATTAAATTGACACATTAGAAGACATGGTGGAGGGACAATCTCGAACGTCTGCACTATCTGTTTTTACAAAGGTTCGTTATCCTTATTATTTTTCTTAGTAATAATACTAAAGTGTTGTGGTAAAACAATATTTTTAGTTTATAACGCTTTTAAGTAAATTCCAGAAGAATACGTTTTTGATCAGAAGTAGGCCTAACATTTCTTTTTGACATAATAAAAGTATTCTAATAAATGTATCTACAATAGTAAGAACATTGGTTATGTATCACAGAGATAAATATGGTCCACGATGGAAAATGTTTAACTTATATCCTGTGCTGGGATTGGTTGATCTCACCGGAAATAATTCATTGTATGAGAAATTAGTTTATACAACATAAAGCGAAATTGAATGGTTGTTTTTTCGACCACTTCTCTCTAATAAGAACGATTTTAGTTCAGGAACACAAAAATGTTTTCTCGCCGTTTTTGAAACGTTCGAGAAGGCTAGATTTGAGTTCAAAACGAGAGTTCTCGGGAATAGGGGCCTATCTCTTAATTCTAAGGTATAAAAGAGCTAAAAATAACATCGTTGGGCATAACTTTTACCCTGCACCGACTACAAATTAGCCCCCCATTAAGTATGGAAATAATCTCGTAAACAAGTTTCCATTACTTGTACACGCGCTGTGTAGAAAAGAGAGAGGGGGAAAGATGAACTCATGCTGAGAATACAAAGGTAATTATATGGATGTTGAAAAAGTTAGCAAGGTGCTGCGCCTCTGACAGCGTGCTTGCTGCCTAATGCATGAGGATGTACAAAGTTCAGGGGTACACCTAGGGAGAGGCAAGACAATCATTCAAATAAACCTCCTTCAGTGGTCGTATGGTCTAAGGCGTTACTGTTGCAATTGACTGGACCGCTGACGATAGGAAGATCGTGGTTTGAATCCTGGTTGGGTGTACTAAGGGTGGTTTTTCCACAATGGTTTTACCTTCTCCCTCCACGCAAATGTGGATACACTTCTAAATTCATCTTTCCTCATTCCTAGCTCACTAATGTAATTAGTATATATGCGTACAGCCTTAACAGGTAATACGACGTGGTGATTAAAAAAACTTATATAAGAAATTATATAAAGCACACCTAAAATAAAGAACACTTAAGATTTTTCAAATGTAATGGCTACATTTTAAGATAAAATAGTAATAAAATAACTTTAATCATATTTAAAGTGTCCCTCATAATCCCCAATTATAAAAAAGAATACAAATAATGTCTTCTACAGATTTTTTAAGGCCACTTACACGATCAAAATCGCTGCCCATAGCTACCATGGAAAAACCCACAAATACCTTCTAGAGTCCTTTAATTGTTGCACATTAGTTTTATTGAATTTAAAATTTAAGGGGTGTATGCCAATTAGACTCCCCTTCACACCATCGACATTTTATTTTGGCTTCATTTTTTTTATCATACACCCAGCCCAAAGAAAATTTCTGAGTGCGCCACTATCGCGAGGTATGTGGATATTAACAAAGTTGATCCCAAGCTCGTCACAGCATCGTGTTCCGAAAATCCCTATGGAGCAGAGTCCTTTAATTATTTTTATTTTTATCAGCTGTAATTTCTACAAAACTTAATACTTTGAGCACTGGAGATGTTTGTGTGGTTTGCAGTACTGATTCTAATGCAGAGGCTAGGGGTTTTATTTTAGTGTGAATTTCATCCGTTGTACTCGAGGAAATTTTCTCTCTCTATGGTTTCTCCATGTTCTCTTGAGGCTTACTCTGGTATATTCCCTTAAAATCCAACTTACTCATTATTAAATTAGTTTTGAAGTGAAAGGTGGCAAACCCAAACGGTTAGTTGATGCGCAGTAGTCCCTGTCCCGTCCCAACATAGATCATCAGTCTAGTGTGAACATAGGGCTGTAGTATTTGCTACGTCCCAGCATTGGTCATCAGTCTTGTGTGAACATAGGAATGTAGTATTTGCTACGTCCCAACATTGGTTATCAGACTAGTGTGAACATAAAGTTATAGTCCTTGCTACGTTCCAACATAGATTCATCAGTCAAGTATGAACATAGAGTTGTAGTCCTTGCTACGTTCCAACATAGATCATCAGTCAAGTATGAACATAGAGTGGTAGTCCTTGCTACGTTCCAACATAGATCATCAGTCAAGTATGAACATAGAGTTGTAGTCCTTGCTACGTTCTAACATAGATCATCAGGTAAGTATGATCATAGAGTTGTAGTCCTTGCTACGTTCCAACATAGATCATCAGTCAAGTATGAACATAGAGTTGTAGTCCTTGCTACGTTCCAACATAAATCATCAGTCAAGTATGAACATAGAGTTGTAGTCCTTGTTACGTCCCAAAATTGGTCGTCAGTTTAGTGTGAGTTTAAGTGTTTGACAGCAGTGCTTCGTCCTAGGCAACCTCCTACCATGTCTGTGAATTTGAGGACCAACCAGATTTCGTTTCATGGGTTTGGGCAACTGTTTGATAGATAATCTAAAATGTACTTCACGGTTTAGTTTCACAGCTCATTACTCCTTTTGTTTAACTAAAACAATATATATATTTTTAAATAGGAGATTGGTTTACCTTTGAAACTAGATTTTTTTGTTGCTGTCATGGATGTCTGCCCGTATATACAAAGTGTTCCGATTTATGTGGGTAATAACTGGAGTGTAGATAGTAAATCTCAAAAGACACAAAAAAAGTCCATATAAACATATTATGTCCTATGTTAGATGGTTCCCTAGATAAGGCCTTCCAAGGTTCTGATGGAATTGTTCATAGCCCTATTTTATACTCCCCTGTTAGGGTAGCTACAGACCTGTTTGTATAACAGCAGTGTTACGCCACTTACAAAAGGTGCAACAGGGGTGTATCAAGTACATTTATTAACAATCCCAGCAGAGATTTGGAAGGCATATCTTGGGAACCATTGAACATAGGACATATGTTCATATTGACTTTTTGTGTTATTTTGAGGTATACTACCTACACCCCTATTAATTCCCATATAAATTGGAACCACCTGGATATAGAAAGCCCGACTCTAAGCCTAGAGGCCATGATTGATCCCAAAGACAGCTTCGGATTTTTTATTTGGGGGATTTTCCAATCTCCTCCCTGCACCCATTGGTATTGCCATGTCGTGTGTGTACGTCATGGCCTATTTGATACTACTGAACTTGAATATTTACCTAGCCCTATGCCTTACCACCAACTCATAATGTAAGGCACAGCGTTGCCACATAACCTCTTTATTCCACTGTTTCTAAAACTTTCATATAGTTTTTCTCAGGAACTTGTAACGTTATCGGAGATTTGATGATTTAATTATTTAATTGCCCCGCGATTGGGCGACAATTATAACGTTTATAATATGTTGATGATTTAATTGTTTAATTGTCCCGCGATTGGGCGACAATTGTAACGTTATCGACGATTTTGATATCGTAATTGCCCCACTTTTGGGCGACAATTATAACGATATCGATGATTTGACGATGTAATGTCCCGCGATGGGGAGCCTATTCTGATTAAGTTGAAGGTTTGTTGATATAACTGGTTTTTATAGCTCCGTGATCGAGCGCCAATTATTATATTCCGGTCGCGCGTTGGACGCCTATTATAATGCTATGGTAATGTTTGATGTATAATTGGTTTTTTATAGCTCCGTGATCGAGCGCCAATTATTATATAACGGTATTATTCACATATAATTGCCCCGATATTGGGCGACAATTCTGATGATATGGAATAATATTAGATATAATTGGTATTTATAGCTCCGTGCTTGAGCGCCAATTATTGTGATATGGAATGTTTGATATTAATACAACTGTTTATGTTGTACACTCTTTATTATTTATTTCTTTACACATTGATGAAATTAAAGTCTATATTGACTGTGATCACTTTTACTTTATCGTTGATACACATTTCCTATATCTACTG